>JACJUY010000782.1:71552-115280 GCA_014220935.1 Platorchestia sp. MABIK
GCACACATTTATTAACTTTATATGTCACACATTTATTAACTCTATATGTCACACATTTATTAACTCTATATGTCACACATTTATTAACTCTATGTGTCACATATTTATTAACTCTATATGTCACACATTTATTAACTCTATGTGTCACATATTTATTACCTCTGTATGGCACACATTTATTAACTCTATATGTCACACATTTATTAACTCTATATGGCACACATTTTTCAACACTACCCAGCACACATTTGTTACACAATATAACTTACATTTTTATCCATATATGACTCAAATTAGGCACTCATTTTTTAAGACTGATATGGCTTAGAATTTCAAATCAATGTTGCCCACAGGTTAGGCTTCCACTACTTGATTTACTAAGTTCCCTAGATTAAAGTTCCATACATAAATTAACTTCATAACTTTTATAAATTAGCTTTGTTGACTCAAACGCAGACAAAAATGAGGGTATCATCTAATAGACAACTTCCTCTGTGCGGTTCACACATGTGAGGCGGGTTTCACACTATCCCCAAAGGGGTGCACTAATTTCTTCGGTTTTTCACATCGTCACATTTTTCAACTGCTCACAAGCTCATTAATGCTTATCCAATCTAATGTTTTACAGCGAGAGTGAAATTTAGACTTTCAAATTTTCAATACGACAGTACTATAATTAGCTCATGCAGTATTTCTACTTAGCTCTGATGGTATGCACCATAGACGTTGGCAATTTTACAGACACCCGATTGCTCCGAACACGGGCCCACAGGTAGCTATACTCAAATTTGACCATTGAACTATTAAGAAACAATCTACCTCTATATCACTTGTGGCAAACGAATATTTTAAAATTGTTTAATCGCCGGCATCGCTGGTGTGGCAGTCTCGCTCCCTCATCCGTCCCTGCGGTGTCGTTGCTGCCGTACATCGTCTTCAGGAGATGACTCGGGTAGGGGTCGTTAAGGTATGTACAGGGTGCAGCAGTCAATCCTGCGTTTTAGGCTTACTAAGCATTCTCGAAAATGCAGGATTGACTGCCACACCCTGTATTTGAGCTGGCGTTGGGAATTCTGAAAGAATTTCATGTTCTGGACCTCGCACGTTAGATAAGTCGTGAGTTTTAGGGTGGTTCTAATTATCTTCGTCTCCTCCTGAATGATTTTTGTATTTACACTTCGTTCTCTTAATTGTCTGTCATAAGCTGCGCGCAGATACTATACTTCTGTAACTAAGTTTTTGACTTCATAATCCATTGGCGAGTAAAATTCTATTTTGTCCTCTTGGGAAAGAAAATTATTTGCATCTGAGCAGCTACGATGAGTCCTTGTTTTTCCTCACGGCGATCACAGCAAACAGCGTCCGTATTGATTTCGACTGGAAGTTTTGTGTGCGTTTGTGCTAAAATGTAAGTATATTAGGAGTGAGACATCATTTCTGACGTTATCAAGAATTAAGTTATAACGTTATAACAGGAGAATCGAATATATTGTACGCTTAATGTTAGCAAAGATTTAAGAATCGTAAATTGAATGCACTAGTTGCCTACATGAGATATTCTTCAACTGTATCTTTATTGCATACGCATTATGGTTGTGTCGGTCTGAGTGGCTGTGATTACTGATAGATATTTAGTGACGCTGTGCCACATGTGGGTAAATGCAGTAGCTGCGGACATTTGGTCTGTGGGTTAGTTGTATGCACTTTTGAGTATTGAATGCTCATCAGCTGCACACTTCTACCTGCTTTGAGTTATCCGGTATGAGAAATGAAGATAATTCTGAAGTAACCTTTGTCGTCTGATTAAAAATAATCTAATTTCATCTGGAGAAAAATTGCCCTATTTCCACATGCAAACGTCCCGCGCAAAGAAAACTACAATATATTTCGGTCGTCAAATGTGTACACAAGATTTTACTGACACTATTTTGAACATGAAGATCTTGCGAGTTCTACCTTATTGTAGATGCTAAATTGTGCTTGCCAGGCCAGACCCGTATTCAAATGGAAGTTTGTCTCCTGGGCCTAACGCCAAGGCGCCTTTGCCGTCGAACGAACAGTTGAAAAAATGAGCCTTACTATTCTCATTTTCGATTGTGAGAAACAAGTCTTTTTTTCTAAGTTAATTTGAAGGCTTTTAACATGCGTTCGAAGGTTGAATGAAATTTATATCCTGTGCGAAACAGAAATCTTGAATTCTAACTTTCTAGCAAACAGTTTCCAAGGTACGAGCTCATGGACCATAACCCGTCAGAATTTCTTATTCAAAATATGTTAATATTAATTTTTCATTTTTCTCGATCGTCTGCACTTTGGTCAGAGCGTTCTGGAGGAAAATCTATGAATAATTTACCACAAATTCTAAAAGTGGACTCTGAATGTTTGCTTGCTGCCATCATAGGGCTAAAGTTGGACACTCAATTCCAGCGTCAACTCAGGCGAGATTGTTTACTCCTGTAATCCAAACGTATGGTCCAAAGTCGCCGCCACCCAAGGCCTGGAAGGTCACCACAGCATCGATTAATGCCATGCGAGCCAAAGTAATTTCGAGTATTGGCTGTTCCAAAAATTGCATCCTACGCGGAGGTGCCATCTGACAGGACCGCGAGCGAGCTAGTAAAAGTTTAAACTGGTCTAAGTGGAGATGCTCAACGATCCTAGGCCTTCCGAACACGAGTGATGACAACGTGCTGTAGCCATAGCTTTTTTTTCGTTCAGCAAGCGGCAGCCAACAAGAATTGCGTTTAGTAACCTATTAAAGTCCCATTAACTTGAATAACCTGTTACTGTTAAGATTTATTCTCAAGCTCTCTCGGCAGTAAATATCGAAGAGCTCATAAATTATGGTATAAATTCAATTAAGAATAAAATAAGTTCCCCGGACAAAAATATTGTTATCCATTGTTTTCCGAGCTCCAATTATTTTTCACTGAGTTCATCAATCGGAGATCGAAGCTTTGACCTAAGCTTAGGTTACATGCAAGTACTGAACAGATATTAGTTTTCGTCAAGAGCCGGCAAGGTACTGACTTGTTCCTTAGTTGCTCCACAACGATGGGACGAAAGCAAGAATAACGACAATAGAATAACAACAACAATAACTCAGAATGACAACAATAATGAGCTATTACATTCGGTCGGACTAAGCGACACCCAGTGATGGAAGAAGCGGAATTCGATGGTGTTTCATGCCGAACTGTCATGTAGGTCTACTAACAATGAATGAAAACTATTCGATACATCCTGTAATTCAAGGCAAAATTGTAGTCGGAAGAAAATTCTAACGAATGAGGGCCGCAGTATGTTCCGAATTGTTGACCGCAATTGCTTTTCATCAAGGATATATCTACTAAAAACTACTATATATATATAACTAAAACGTCAATGATCTCTCACTCCTGCTGTTTCTTAACGCACTCTTCGTAGGGATCTCAAAGCATTGAATACATGGAGTAGAGGCTTAAAACCAATCGAGGGTAATTCCTGCTCACAAGACCACTCGCTTAAACAAGGCCAAAGCTCACGCACATTGAAATGTAGAGGAATGGAAAAATATGATGTAGTCAGATGAATCACGATTCTGCCTCTATAGCAATGGTGCTCGTAGACGTGTTTATCGAAGACCTCAAAAAGCATTTAGCTCCTGTCAAAAGCAAACATCGACATTCAAGGATGCTTTATTTCCAATCAAGCTTGATACATATCATCTTGTGTATTGGTTTCTCAAATGCCTAATAACTAACACTATATATAGGCTACCATGACGGTTTCCCCCGTAAAGCCGGTACCCATTTCTGACACCTGGGTTTAGTGGGGTATTGTTCTTGAGTTTTCCCTTATACCCAACGGGGAAATCGCCGCGCAGCGCCGGGATTCGAAACCTCGACACCTTCATGGAAGGGCGATGCCTTAACCACTGTGCCACAGCGAGCACGCACAACACTATTTGTGTTTGGCTCAAAGTACACTACTCCCTTACCTCAGTTCTCATGACGCTTCCTGGCTGACGTACATTGACAGACAGACAGATAGTCTGTCAGTTGACAGACATGTAGTCTAGATGATAGATTTTGTTAAATAGTCTAGCATTGATTGGGTTTCGCAGTCTTCGATTAAGTAAATAATTTTGAAATCTTAGCATGAAAAATTGTTGCCATCGACGAATGATCCATGCTGATCTGAATCTCTTCATTACCCTCAGTGGTGACATTTCGTTTTAGTCGTTCAGTTCTGCGTTCGAGTAATTTTGCTTCTTAGTATGCAAATTTAAAATTTAAATGATGATTTACATTCCCTTAAATTTAGCAAAAATGTAAAATATGTATAGGATTTAGACACATTCTACCACGAAAATAGAAGATACCGAAGGACTTCCTTGATACTTCCGAAATACGAGTAAAAAATTTAAAACGTGCCATTAGCGTTTTCGTGGTGTACACTAACACATTCGTCAAAATGATTTTCATGACTCATTTTCAACGAAAAATATACACGAGTCAGAAATCGTTTCATTCTTGAGCTCGAAAGTTTCAAACTCGAAAGCGCGTCTACTTCTTGCAGCCCTCCTGCCTGGGACTGGAAGTGGCTGGCCCTCATTTGCACAAGTTCTTGACAGTGGCGTGGAGAGACTCGAGCGACTGCAAGTGGCTGCGGCTAGTTTGAATTGTTGATCGAGGGTGCGGAGGGTTAACGCTTCTGAGCAGGCGGTGGCTGGTGCGTGCTGATGGAGGTCGGTGTGTACTGTTCGTGTGATGTATTCCTATTGAAGTGGGTGAGTACTTTTTGTTAGTGCTTGTGCGTGGATGCGGTCGTCGTAAATATAATCACTACATAGTTAACGACGTGCGCGTATTTATTAAAGGTATTTATTCGAGTATTCGTAGGAGGCATACATCGCAAATACTTGTCAGGCGTGCAGGTTGGTGCAACATGGCGTTGTACTGTAGTTGTAACAGGATCAGATTGGTGACAGGTGTATTAGTGGTGACAGGCAACATTGGTGACAGGCAACATTGGTGACAGGTGCACTAGTGGTGACAGGTGCACTAGTGGTGACAGGTGCACTAGTGGTGACAGGCGCACTAGAGGTGACAGGAACACTAGTGGTGACAGGTGCACTAGTGGTGACAGGTGCACTAGTGGTAGTAATTGGTAATCAATAGTGACAGAGCATCCGGACTACTCATGGTTTCGCGGGGCCTTACCCAATTGAAAATCAAGGACGTATCACCGGTGGATTAAGGACGTGACAGTCGATCAAGAATGATTTATTGGGTAGTTGGCCGGCTTTGCCTTTAAACTCTTTCTCCGCGCGTGACTGTCATAATCCCTTATTTTATTCACGTGATTTTTTATTTCATTTTCAAACAACATTTGTCCGAGGAAGATTATTTCTTTCGTTTTCTTGAATAATATTTCAAGTCAGCATTCCCACTCAGAGACCACGATTGTGAGACAACTGTTCGATTATTTATCGAACAATTAAAAATATTATTTTAAATAAAATAATAAAAAATTAAATGTTATTTCATTCTATTCTTTAAAATAATCAGGACTTTCTTTAAGATTCGATTAGCAAAGACTTTTCAAAATTGAGTGGCACGAAGCGTAGTTTAAAGCATGAATAATTTCTGGTTGCCCTCAGAAACAGCGAAATGAGATGATGTAGAATTTCCCTACGTTCAGGCTGCATATGAACTCAATTTCACATATTAACATGAGCTAGGAGGGAGTTCCCCGATATCATGATTACGAGCCCGGACGGAACAAAATGAGATGCACAAGATTGCAGAATAAATTTACGGTACTCCAGTAGGAATGGCTGATCGTTGATGCGGAATGTAACAAGTTTCGCCCGGGACATGTCATGAATAACACACGACTGGTGTGGACTCCATACAACTAAAGGCTTTAGAATTTAAACAGTTTAAACAATTTACTTACCACAAGCGATACAGCAGTACATTGTATCTTAAGTTTATTTCAATGAACACATTTGAGTATAGTTACTTGTGTGGCCGAATGTGTAAGTTCGGCAACTTCGAGGCCATCCTATCATCAACGCCTTTCTATGGTGTACAATTATATTTTAATCTAATTCACTTCATAGTATGTGAGCCACAAAGATACCCGTTGGGCTGAGATCGACAACAAAGTGATAACTTCATTTCAATACTAACAACATTTCGACACTATGAACATTTTACTAGAAACATTTTAATACAAACATTTTAACACTAACATGTTAATAAAAACAACAACATATTAATTTCAACAACATGTTGATACAAACAAAATTTTAACACGAACAACATTTTCATAACACCAAAGTGCTAACTTCATTTTAATACTCTGAACATATTCACACACCCCGCCGTAAGGTTGGGTTGAATGGGCACGCTCACCGATACCTCGTCGTGTCTGGAGTCAAATTCCCCTTGTCTGAACTAACGCTCTCGAACAAAGGCCTAGCGTAGATCGACGGTAAACTTTGCCGTTCTAATCGAAGTCAAAGATAGATGGAAAATTACCTTTTGAACATAAGTATTTGAATGGATGCATACTGTCATTAATGTAGAATTTTAAAACAGCTTAAATGAGTTGTATTATACGAAGTTTTTGTAATTGACTTGTATGGTTTCGCCGCTCAAAGATCTGAATCACACTCTGCCTCCTGATGCTGGAAACTTAGCACATTTTACGACAGCTTGTCTTTAGGTTGTAACACCGGCGGATATTTTATGTGTTCCTTGCTGAAAGGGAAAACGTTTCTCTTGTTCATCACATCCAATAGATACATATTTAACACAAAAACGCTCAAATTAACGTGTTATTGGATCAACGCTTAACTCAACTTAAGGTTGGATTAATTTTAACTTGACTTGGATTAATTTGAACTTGATTTGGATTAATTTGAATTTGACTTGGATTAATTTGAACTTGACTTGGATTAATTTGAACTTGAATTGGATAAATTTGAACCTGACTTGGATTAATTCGAACTTGACTTGGATTAATTTGAAGCGAAAAAGGTGTGGTTCACATCTTCGATAATGCACAAGAAAGTGTACTTCGAAACTTCCCTAATGCTCGAATTTGATCCTAGATGTGGTCGCTATGCCCACCGCTTACAGTAAAGCGATCCAAAAAAATAGCGTTAAACATCTGCGATCCGTAAAATTTTATGCTGAAAATTAATCCCATCAGATTGAGGTGTCAAATCCCATCTTAATTAATACATGCCGGTGCTGCTAAAGCGTGAGGTCTACCGCCATATATCGCATACCCAGGTGTAACTTGAGAAAACAATTTAAGTGTTTATCCCTAAATTAAATGTTTGAAAATAGGTACCATCCATTAGTAATAGTCTTAGCTAAAAGGATACCTCACGCTATAGTACCAGCTAGAGGTAGATCTCCCGCCATAGTACTAGCTAGAGGTCGATTTCACGCTATAAATTAGCTAGAGGTAGACCTCACGTTACAGTACTAGCTAGAGGGAGACCTCACGCTATAGTACTAGCTAGAGGGAGACCTCACGCTACAGTACTAGCTAGAGGGAGACCTCACGCTATAGTACTAGCTAGAGGTAGATCTCGCTCTATAGTACTACCTAGAGGCTGATCTCATGCTATAGTGTGGTAGACCTCACGCTGTAGCAGCACCTACAAACCTCTCATCCCATACATGCTACGTAACCACCGCATAGTGAAGATAGTTCGAGCTCAGCTCCCTAGCACGCGCGGTGCGCTAGGTCACTGACACAAGAATGCCAGTCATTTTTTGGGGGCTTAACCCTCTAATTCCAGAACGCTCCGGAGCTTCCCTCCAATATTGTCCCTCCAAATTCCCTTCGTTCCTGCGTGAATTTCCTCTTGATTTCTACCGTGTGCCCTGATTTTATGTCTTAACAATATTACTAAATTAAATCTAGTTCGTTCCATAATCAATTCGAATTGTTCATTATGCAGCAATTTTGCGCCTGGATTCGTCACATTTCACAGCGGAGTGATACACTCCCACTCATCCTTCCCGGCGCATAGCAACACTCAACGTCGCCTTCTGCTTAGATTTTCCAGTACAAAGATTTGAACATTCTGCTGACGCCTAATGGGAACTACATAATATTTTTAAATTCAACATTGTAGTAAATGAATTTGTCCCTAATTAATTAGAAGTAATTCTTAATCATGATTCTCAAAATAAATTTATGCACTACTTCTATAAGATATTTCGCATCTGGAATACATTGAATAACAATGATACAGTTTGGCTTTACTTGCAGCAGTTAGCAGAGGTACTCTAGAATTCATGACGACTGTCGCTATTGTTCATCGAGGTCACAAAATTCAATTTTTAATCGCATTACAGCCGTGAAAACTGTGTTGGTGATGTTCTTATGAACTTGATTTAGAGTGGGCTGTGACAGATTGTGGGCGATGTTCAATATTGCCCTGCTGCTACACATACTAGCGGTGCTCAATATTATCCTGTTGCTATACTCGTACATACTGGCGATGCTCAATATTGTCTACTGTTATACACAATAGCGATGCTCAATAGTCAGTTGCTATGCATACTAGCGATGCTCAATATTGTTTGTTGCTATGCAATACTAACGATGCTCAATATTGTTCCGCTGCTATACACAATAGCTGCACGCGAAGTCTCTACTGAGATATCGAGCTCAGACGCATTCCGAGTACGCGGGTTCTTGCTCACGCTGAGAAGAAAAGAAAAGAAAAACAGTTTATTTCCCATAGAGAAGCTGAGAACTATCCGGGAGTATGAAAAATTCCTGAGGGTTCTTCTTACGGATGATCCCGCAAGACTTACTTGCTGGCTTGCTCGTCTTCGGTACCCTGGAGATCTCGGAAATTTTATAAACATACCAGGCGAAGGCCTGCAAAGTCGATAATAGCTCTTCACTCGTGTCTCGCGGGATTATTTTAAAAAATTGATTTCGTCGCATGTCTTCCACTCCAGGAATGTTTAGTTTAATTTTACTCTTCTTCACTATTACTGTAATACTTTAAATATTATGTGAGTTTATCAAATTTGTCTTGACTTTATGAATTGCATAGTTGTGTTAGTTATGTTTCATTCTATTTCGTATTTGATTTGCAGGTCTGTTGGATTTTCATTCGCTTCTAAAGAAACTATTTAGAAAACTTAGTCTGAGCCTGTCTAGCTGGTGGGAACTGCCAGAGTCACGTATGTGAGATCGTCTTTGATTGGGACCACATTTTATTCGCTCAAACAATTTAAGTAAAAAGTTTGAGACAAAAAATTCACCAGCAATAAGCTAATTAGAAGTGGCACAGTGAACAACTTTAGAGACTCCTTGTCGGCCCGAGATAATTTAACGATTGTTACAACTTCATTTGGAGACATTATTTTGTGTACACTTTTAGTTATTCTTCTCAATGATAACTTCAAATTAACTATGGGATATCAACGACAAGTTGAAATGAACATCCTTCAATAATTAGTCAAGCGAGAACTGCGAATTTTGGAATTTCCTCAAATTATTTTCATTCGAAAACAATTTGTTAAAAACCTAGAAACGCAAAGTGTAGCGAAGAAAATAATATCTTCAAGTTAACATTATACATACTGTCCTGTTTTTCAGCACCTTTATACATACTTAGATCAAAAGTTATGATCCTCAGCCAGTTTTAATTTTGATGAAATCCATGTCAGGTTTCTACGAAGTTTTCCTTGTATTTTGAAGCGGTGTTATAACTGGAGGCAGCAAGAGAAGCCAAACCTTCTTTTTGTTCATTGTGTATGAGGTTCTAATATTTACCGAAGCCATTTTCAGTGGCATCAGCTGTAGAGAAAATGCGGTCAGCGGCAAATCATAAGATGCCATCTCAATGGATTGCGAATTTTGGAGATTAACCGAGATATTTCTGTGAAAAGAAAGCCGTTTTTGCAGAGAAATTGAGAACACAAGAAGTAGGGACGGTTTGTGGAAAAGAACTCCCAGTTCTCAGCGAAGTGAGCGAGGGCCATTTCGGGTCTGTGTTTGTGTTGGTTTGTTGTTGTTGGACCTGGTTCATTTAATTGAACTTCTTCTTTAGGTTTTTAATAGTTTTTCTTGAAACGTTGGCCAGTCTTTGTTTTGTTTTTGCAAGGGGAGTACGTGATTGGTTGGGCTTTTTCTGGGCATTCTCGGAGTTTTATCGATGGGTAAACATAGGTTTTCTGTTGAGTGGCTGAGTTTTACTTGAAAATTGGCAAATTCTTCTTAAAGTCAAAATACATAATGCCTGTAGCGCAGTCTAATTGATTAGGTCTGTTTTGTCCCATAAATCTTTGCTTAGGATTTGAGACCATGACGCGACTGCCACCAAATTCATCGGAATTTAAATGAGTGTATTTTATTATAAGCAGAAATCAAAATAAAATTCAATATATTGATTTAAGATATTGTCTATTATTTTGAATCAAAATATCTGCAGGATTATGAACTGATGTGACATGAAATGATACGGAATAGACCCAAGTGTTGACGCCGGAGCGGGCCAACATGATCCCGAGCTCTCCAGAAGACTTCTCTCACAATCCAGTATTGGATATGCACTTGCCATCCTTTTTTATTGAGGGAAGCAAGCATTTTTTGTATTTTTCATTTAATATAGCTAAATTTGCTTGCTAATGTGTGCGCATAGATCAGGTTTCCGGATTGTAAGGTTTATATGTACTTATTACTAAGTGATATACACTACCAACTGAAAAGTTTGTCCCGCTCTAGGAAAATGTGAATACAATTCACACAATTTTTTACAGGTTTCCTCGTTGAATTTTAAGAAATCGAATACGGTATTAATGGTTGTGTTCAGTGTCACTGGGAGTCAGTCCAGTACCTGATTTTTTAGACATTCTAATGAGTCAAGTACACTCGTCTATGCATTATATTTTCCTAATGTCTCTGTTTTTTCAAGACGACAACGCTCGCATCCACCGGTCTCATTTAGTGCTTGATTGGTTCACGGAACACGACGGATCCTTTTCTCATATGGAATTGCCTCCTCAGTGTCCTGATTTGAACCCTTCCGGAAATTTGAGGGACCAGCTAAAGAGAGAGTTGTGGGCCTCAATCCCTTTTCCATCTACGTTAGAAGGTCCTTCTCATTCTCTGTCGGTGCTTTGAATAAATACTCTTTTAGATGGTTTGCAAAATTTGGCTGAATTTATGCCCGTTAGAATGAAAGTAATCATCAAATTGAACGGTGATCCAACTAACCATCAAGCTTGATTATTTCTGTTACATCCACATTTCTCCAGGATATGACAAAATTTTTGGCTGCGGGTTGTATCATTGACAGTTAATTGGGCTCATCATTTCTGTCTCGAAAACGTCAAACATTACAATAGAGATAGATTTCTACGCATCATTTTTAAATTCAAAGATAGAATCGTTGTTTCCTACTTGTTTTTATGCCTTGAATTGATAATGTTCATTTCTTCGTCCGAAGAAGAAATCGGAACTCGATGAGCAGGACCTCTTTATCAAATTCCAGCCTATCATTCTTGGGAAATCTGTGGAAAAAATGTTATCAAACTCTGTAGATATACAATCGTTTGTATCTAATTTAATTCAGCGGTTTGCCAAACTATCAAATTTTCAGACTTAGAAAGTTTAAAAACACTTGAAGTTTACTTGACAATTTGGAAAGCTATTATTAGTCTAACATTAATTCAAATACCATTAGTAGATTACTGATAATCTTAGTGCGAAGCCTGGACTTGCTCTGCATTGTATTTCGGTTGCTGGAACATATAATCCAGAAAGCAATACCACCGTTTATGGCTTGATTTGCATAACCCAGGCACGCAATTACGACACTTCAATGCTCCAGTAGAGGCGTACTCATCGTCGCCGCTAACTCACGTGAAGCTCTAAACACATGAGCCCCGTAGCGGCTGCTGCATCCAGTCAACTCGTGAATAGTTGCATAACTCAGAGACCGACGGCGCTAATGTCCTCAGATGGACGCGATGAGATTTCGTGGTGCTTGTGTGCCGAACATCGCGTACCTTGCTTCTCGTTCCCTCATGGGGATACAACTGTTGTATCTATGGGAATTAGCGCTCCCAGGGGGATTATGTGAGGTCCCGAGATGAAAGTTAGGTAGGCCTTCATTTTGTTGAAATAGAATAGGTTTTTTGTTTTGGTACTGACAATCTTTTTTCGGTTCACTGCTGCCCTATTTTTCAGCACCAACTAGTTTCTTCTTCAACTTTTATCTTGTTTCATGAACTTTTTTCTTTGCTTACTGTTTTTATGCACCATGTGCGTAGATTCCGAGTTCCCTTTACTCCATACTAAATGGTGCCTTTATCCTTCCTATCTTTCAACATCTTTGTTGTGGAAGGGAAGCTAAAACTTTCTTATAATCAATCAATCCTTGCTACTCGTGGACTTCCAGAGGGAGTAAACTTTGGGATTCATTCCTGCCGAAATCCTCAATCCTCATTTTTATTAGGAACGCAATTCTTTCCGTGTCATGCAAGTGAGCTGAGTCGCTAAATGCTGAACTTTCTTTTACGATCATATTTAAAAACAATCCCGAATTAGTGTATTTTAGTCGCAAAAATGGCAATTTGGTAGCCTGGGCTTAAAGTGGGCACCTTGCCTGGCGCAGCTTAATTATCGCGTTAACTGCGGTGGGCTGCGTTCGACTTCACTTTGCAACTGGAATTAAAATCATTTTCAGTTTAAAACAATGAAATGAACAAACGATAGTTAGAAAGTGCTTTCATTTGATTATCATTGAGAACATTTAGAAATTGATGATGTTCCCACCGGTGAATTATCCGCATTGTGGAAATCCCCCCTTAGTGACCACCGATGGGTCACCAAACAAAGTGTTAACTTATACGCGGAGGTAACTAAAAAATGAACTTCTGTTTAAGAGGATCCGTATAGCTAATGCTCATCAGGAATTTCTGATCAAGAATATCTGAATAGCTGACATTCATCAGAAATATCTGCTCCCAAATTTCTGTATTGCTGACATTCATGAGGAATATCTATTCATGAATTTCCATGCTGCTAACATTCATCAGGGATATTGGTATAGGTGACATTCAGCTGAGGATACAAAATGCATTTAGATCATCTTCAGACTTACTAGTTTTGAATCCCGTTCTTGAAATTTTTCAATATAGATTCTGGTGCATACAGAAAAATAACTTTTTATATAATTCATCGATTATCCACGTTTATTTGAGGTTACTCCGTAGTCGAGTGTGATCTAACAGTAATTTTGTACACATCAGTGTTATTGGCATGATACCAAGTGTTCTGAGAAGTACAGTAATTTTGCACACATCAGGGCTTATGCATATAACAGTACTTTCGTATGTATCGGTGTTATTGGCATGATATCAAGTGTTCTGAGAAGTACAGTAATTTTGCACACATCAGTGTTATTGGCATGATATCAAGTGTTCTGAGAAGTACAGTAATTTTGCACACATCAGTGTTATTGGCATGATATCAAGTGTTCTGAGAAGTACAGTAATTTTGCACACATCAGGGCTTATGCATATAACAGTAATTTCGCATGCATCGGTGTTATTGGCATGATATCAAGTACGGTCAAGTCGGTAGGTGATCCTGCTATCACACAACACGGTGATTCATGTTCGAATTCCATGTTTCTACTTTGGGCACATTTACATGACCCTTTTTATGGATGGTAACGCAAAGTTTACTTCAGCGTGGAGTCACGGAACTGTAATTCAGGTAGTAAAACACTAAATGTTCAACATTGATTGGACATTTTTGATGCCAAAATGATTAAGTTTAGTTTTTTCGTACACACTCTACCACGAAAGCAATTCAGCATCTAACAACCATGGAAGGAAGAACCCTATTTAAAGTCAGATGTTGCGTGAAATGACCAAATTTGAAAATTTCGAATCGTGAAAACCCCCTTCGGCAAGTCTGATCAAAGGTCTAAACTTGAAGTTCACTGGAGTCAGCACCGTTTTGCAGAGTAAGAGAGCACTTTCTCGCGTTTAACTTCGGTTATAAGAAATCAGTTTATGGAGCAGCAGCTTGACGCTGATGGCACGTCCGGATGACGACTGAGACGAGACCTGGGTGCTTGTGTTGCAGATTAATGGCTCTCAGGCCGCTCCTGGGACTGAGATGCAGAATTGCATGCCATCGATCCTCGAGTTATCATGTGCGCTTTATTCAACTAATGCGATGTCATAGTTATTCAACTAATAGTTATACAATTAAAAGTTATTCAAGGAATTATGACTCAACTAATAGTTATTAAAGTAATAGTAATTGAGGTAATTCTTATTAAAGGAATAGTAATTGAGGTAATAGTTATTCAAGTAATAGTAATTGAACTAATAATTATTCATGTAATAGTAATTGAACTAGTAGTTATTCAACTAATATTAAATTATCAAATAGTTATCTAACTAATATTAATTCAATTTATAGTTATTCAAGTAATGGTAATTGAACTAATAGTTATTCAACTAATATTAAATCAACTAATAGTTATTCAAGAGTAATTCAACTAACAGTTATTGAACTAATAGTTATTCCCCTCATAGTTATCCAACTCATAGTTATTCAACCAAAATGATGATTGGCTCAAGTTATCATTACTATGGCTAAGTTTTATCCGTAAATCCTGATTTTCACCTATAATAGTTTGATAATTTTTTGAGGGCGGACCGTAATTGCCGAATCGTACGTCGGTCGCTGAATGTGGCTCGTGAACTTTTTACTAGGCTGCAGGAGTGAAATTTTGTGTTAGGTTTACAACTTAATTTGGTATTAATTTCGGTCTACATTTTCCGTTAGGAAATGTGGCTAAAGTTCAAATCGAACTTTGGGTTGCTAAAAGTTGGAGCAAAGCTGTGTTGCCACTCGAAGCCGGGGGAAGAGATAAATTATTGCATTTTGCATCTAAGGGACTATGGCTTTATGAACATCTTACACAGTTTCACATAATAGTCTCCTACTATGCATTGCAAAAGCGATATGTGTTCTTAGTGTTTGAAACTAAAAAGTACCCGTTGCAGAATTAATATTGCTCGCCACAAGAGGCTGTACATCAGATTTTAAATTGGAATTTTGTCTTTTATTTTTGTCCTGTTTTTCTTTAGAAGTCTTTAAAGTCAAACACCTACAATTTATGCAATGCCTGCACTATAGAATCCTCATTTGAATTCTTTAGGTTTTCTATTCTGTGAGGTGCGTAATGTCGTTGTTCAAATCATCTTCCATCACTCAAGATAGAGAATCACGGAGTTTAATTATTCTACAATAATCTGAGAGTCTGGCTCGAAAGTCGGAAGCAGTTCGCGACCGACAGCCTTTGATCAATTCAGCTGCCTGCAGAAGCAGTTCACTTTGTGTGGAGCAAAAATTTCAATAGTTCTTGGAGTCCATTCAAGATGATCGGAGGCTCTTTATTCAAAGTCGTAATTATTTCTATGTCATCCACTTCACTATCAGGATGATTTAAAATATATAATCAGGATAATAGAAGTGCATCTTCACTATCAGGATAATTCAAAATAAATGTATATTCCATCGTTGAGATCAATATTTACGTGTTTGTCATAATGTCCCAGGATCTCATATACGGGAAAAATGGAGTGCGATGTACAACAGCATTTATGAGGAGCGTAAGTGATCCACCAAATATTTAGAAGCAATATATTTTTAAAAGTTACTACTTTCCTGTTGATTGTAATTTCACATTTTCAGCACTTGTTTTTGGTAACGGTCCGATCACCCATTTTTAAATTTCTTCGATCACACAAAAGAGTTCACAACATTTTGACCACAATTGGTTAAACTGAAGTTCAGTGTGCGACTCAAATTTAAAGTCAATCATAGTTAGCGATTTGAAAAATAGCAAACATGAACTGAATCATGCCTTCATTTAGCTTGAATTAAGTAAGTGTGAATATTGAGTTTATGACTACTGGTCGGTCAGTAGTGTTGTGAAAATCCCATCCGTGGCCACCGGTGGCGCACGTTGCTGTCAAAGTGTTAACCAAATTATTCGATCTCTAGTCAATAATTTAATTAATTAGGAATTAAGCTTGGCTCATCCTTCTCTCTTGCAAGATTATTTAATCATGAATGTAGGATAGGCTCATCATACACTCATGCGATTTAGTTAATCACTCATTTAGGCTTGGCTGACCATTCTAACTGACTGTTTTAGTAATATTAAAAAACCTCATTAAATTGGAGTTTTCTACAACCCCGTGAAATACAATTTTTAATCCAAGTTCAAATTTTAAATTTTTTTCATGTCTGTCCTTTTCGTGGTGTAAGGTTTGAGTGTCACAGTGTAGATACGAAAACCCTTTTTGCCTCTTGAAAAGTTTCAGGTAGAATTTCCCCAGAGCGCTACTTATTTTATTCTTCTACTCATGTTGTGGCTAGAAACTCTTGTACTAACTAAAATAATAATGATTCTTCTACTCATTTTCAATCAGTATTTTAGTATTAAAATTGAATGATATTTCGATGTTATTTTGTCTCTGAAGCGTAAGCTATAGCAGAATTAAGATGTATTAGTTTTGTTTAGCTGGATCATTATTCCGTATTTCTCTCCAAGAAACTTTTCCTTAACGACTAATTTCTTTTCAGTTTTCAAAGGACAAAATTTAACTTTCTCGCCTGCTGTATTGGGGATACGATCTGTTTGAAAGTTTCAATTTCCAGACGCATACTTCACAAAAATTAATCGGAAAATCGGGAAAAACGACATAACAATTTGAAAGGCTGATGTTAGAGAAACGAATAATGACCCAGGAAGAAACTTTGCACATCTCTCTATTACATTGAATGCAATTTACTCCCACGAGGTTGTAAAAATCTTATCACTGAAGTTGCGACCGCAAACGTCGGCGCAGTTCTGAAGTCTCTTTTGAAAGTTCGCGTAACTCACCTGAATCATGTCCAGTAGAACTTTGGTTTCTTGGGTTATTGCTGCCTTTAGATCTTCGAAACTTGATTGAGAGCTATGCCGATAAATGACAGGAAAACACGTTTCGCAAGATTTCGAGTAAAAGCCGAGTGGTACTTGCCATGTTGCACCATTTTGTTGGAATCGTAGACTGTCAGGATGATAGTCGGCGAGGAATTCTGCAAGGACAGAGAAAATCGTCACCTATTTTACAGGAACGTATTCTTCTTCGAAAAAATGTGGAATTCCTCACCGAAATCTCCCTTGGCAAGCGAGACAGTACCCTCTACATATTGCGACGTCCTACGTGCAATTCACGAGGGCTACTGCCGGACGCGAACCGAAAATTTTGTTCATTAATCATTCCCTAAAAGAGACGTGCGTTTCATCACTGCGGACCAGAGTTACTGCTCTGAGAATGTGGTTTCAACGCAAAGATGCGTAAGTTTTATAATCCCTCTCACTCAATCCCTGGTACCAAAATTGGATTCAGTAAGCTTTACAGTCGTGTACAAATTTTGGAAAATGATTTTATTTTATTTGTTTATGACGCTTAACGTTGCTGCTTCATCTTTGCTTGGCCCTGCATAAGTGGGCTGACGTTGAGTGTCAAGGGCGGTGTCATTTTAACATAATAGTCATTATTGTGTACACATGATGCTGTGCGAACCGTCGCAGAGGAATGAAGTTAGTCAGCACCATCAGACTCATCACTAGAATAAAAATCAGGACCGAATAAATCCTACGGAGCACTTGCTTATGTTTCAATTTGTTCAGGATATATGAAAAATATCGGAATGGAACATTGAGCACGGGACAAATGCAGCGTCTTTTATGAAATTTCAGTGGTAGAAATGTGCTTTTTTGTCAGATTACTTCGAATTAATTTCAAATGCCGTTAGAGTAAATACTGCGGTCTTGAAATGAATAATCGAATCGTTTCTATACTAAGAAATATTTCCATAGTTGAACGAAATGATTTGTTTCATATTCAAGTAAAGGACGCAAAAGCTCATCTTTTACCAAAATAACTGAGAGAATTCAGTGCTGTGTGAGTCTGATGCTCCATTTGATAGCGGGCACGCCTTGCTGTTACCTCCGGCGACTATAAGAAATAAAAATTGGAGATATTTTTCACTCCAGCTCGACAAACGCAGCCCTGAAAATTTCTCAAAACAAGCTTTTATTTTCGTCTTATTTCAAAACTAAATCCGGATAACTGAGGGTCGTAAGTTCGATCACGCTTTTGACGTTTTTGTTGCTGCCAGATTTACGACTTTAGCTTAGATTTGAAGCCCCGCGACCGAGTGCGTGACGTGCATTAATGTTGGAACCGCGCTGAATTGTGGCATTTGATCAAGATGCGCCTGGCCGCCTCTCTGACTTTCAAGTCAAAATTTTACTAGACCACTTGGTAACCGTAGGAACCGGTGATTTTAAACTTAATTCTTAACACGTTTACCGTGTTTACGCGGTTTTTAACGGTTGATCTTATTAGTTTGTTAGGTGCAGAATTGGGAAATCGACTTTACTGTTCGAATAAATTTTTATTCTTTCCAAGAAATATGAAAAAAAACAATGGCAGGATAAGATTTCACCTCGTTTGAAAACAGTTGTTTTTCAAGAAGGTTACGAAACCAATAGTTGCATTCATTTACACCGGTACGTAAATGAGCAATTCACCTAGTGGTACACAAATGGCCCACTACGCGGGGAACGTGTAAACCCAAAACCCAAAAATCGGTTCTTCATTTCTCAACCTAATTAACCTAATCATTCTCTTTCGAAAGAGACTTGACCTTAATCTTAACCTTCACTTAATTCTTAACCTAAATCACACTTGTTCGAGGGCAAAATAATATCAGTGTTTTTATGCAAAAAATAAACGATGGAACGATGAAGAAAATTTATTGTAAAATTGCAATTTGTAGCAGATCATATTCACGATGCAACTCGTGAGAGTATAATAAGTTGGACAATTAAGCGCGTGAATTCCTTTCTACATATTAATAAAACAGACTGAAAGACTTCAGCCATGTGAACATAGAAGCTAAATTTCCCTTTTTTCATTACCTGGTCAGCATGAAACAGAGTCTTTAATTTTCTGTTATCTCATTGCTGAAAGCAAAGGGCTAAACTTTATGTTAGGTTTATGGTAAAGGATAAACGTAAATTGTTGTAACAAAGCCAAAGACGTGAAAAATGATTAGATTTTTTATGGAATATATTAAAATACTGTAACCCGTTGGTATGGTTTCTTAATTAAAAGAATTTTCTGAAACGCAATTCAGAAAATGGATTTTCGAAGAGATCCTGTCTATAATACAGCATGTAGAAATTTCAATTTTGGCCAGTGTGTTCACTACAACTGGGTGCTGAATTATTCTGCATCTAATCACTGGAATCGTAGCGTTGAGGCTGACGAACGAGAAAACAAGCAACCAAACAAACATTAAAATTAATAAAAAACACCAGAAATTTTAAAAGTAGATAACAAAATTTGAATTTATTTTTGGCAAACAGTTTCGAGATATCGGTTCGACTATTCACCCTCAAATTCCCAACCAGAATTGACTTGAGAGTTAAAATTTCGCGTTAAGATTTTAACAGCACTCAGTTTGCTCGCAGCGTCGCTAATTTTAGCAGAACTCTGATTGTTGTGCGTGGGAATATAGTCGCATCATTTCGACATTACCGTGAAAATACCAACCTCGTGCGGTGGCTAATAGTTATTGTTGAACTGTTGTGTTGGAATTCGGGCTTCGAGTAAAAATGCGAGTGAAAAGGAGTTAGAGTTAGCTCATAATGCTATGGCTTCGCATATTGTTTGGGATGTTTGAGAAAACTTTGCCCTGAGGCAGAGCCAATCAAAACACTAAAGAGTTCGAGAGCCAAAAGATGCTGGTGCCTCCAACAGAAATATTCTCTACTCAACAGTAATGTTAACGACACGTCAGCATCTAGTGTGGTAATATCAAGTACGCACATTCTTAGTGCTGGAGTTGTTACAGTGAAGGTCATTTATTAGCGCCAAACTTGAGAAATAATTTGCCATGTCTTCATCCAGCACAACATGAACGGAATATGGATGGACGAAGTATTCGTTATCAGTGCTGAGTGAGTCGCTTGATGTGCTACAACGTCCAGGCCAATGTCAGCATCACTACTAACGAGGTCCTATTAACACCTTAACTGCGACAGGTTAAACTGAAGATCAGTGTTCAACTCAAATGAAACTCAATTCTAGAGATCAATTTTGAAAACAACGAACATCAAGTAGATTGTGCTTTCACTTGGTTTTCATGAAGTATTTAGGAAAATTGAGTTTGTGAATTCAGGTCGGTCAGCGGCATTATGATAATCCCCTCATTGGCCACCGGTGGGTCCCTCTGCAGGAAACATGTCAGCGCAGGAAGATTGCGTTGGGTGTTCGTTATATGTAGGTTTTACGCAAGTTAATTAAATTTCAGCGCTTATCAGCATCTAGTTAGTCATATTTTTCAACCATTTTTAAAACGGAAGTAGAGTCGGTTTTTGTGTTCCATAAAGAAGTTATGCTAACTCTTCGAAGAAGCAAGAATTACTTTCGTTTTTTTTGGAAAATTTTTTCTACGTTCACCTACTACTCGAGTTAGGAGGTTACATCAATGCATGATAAATATCAGCAATAACTTTTAGTCAGTCCATTACGTCGCAGCCATCGAAAATCTGGAATTCAGTAGTTAATTTTGCGGTCTGAGGCTTTAACTAGTTCACTTAGATGGTCGCTGGATTTGTGAATTTACGGTTTAAATGTAAAAATTTTCAAATTGATTTCTGAAATTAAAGTATCTCTTGGAGACGCGAAGAAAACAGTAACAACATTGCTTTTCAGTAAAAATCTCTCTCTATTACTCCTGAAATGGTTCATAAATTCTTTGAAAGATTTTCCAACCATTTAATAAATGACTTCGAAGGCAAAATCGACTTGTTTCCGACGCAATCTATAAATTCTCCTAGACGGCAGTATAAGCGTTACAGACCGATATTGGAACCTCCAGCCACAAGCGCCTCTTCCTCTATCATCCTATCTATCAATTTCACCTAGCAAATTAAATCTTAACTCGCGTAATAGGATAGAGCTTCTGGAATGCAAGTGAAGGCTTGGAGTGTGGACAAACTGCACGTCGGAGCTCCCTTCCATTTAATTAACGGCTCCGTTCTGCTACTTGCGTGAAATATCGGAAGTGCAGGCACAATTTGAGATTATTTTGGAAGTGCAGGCTCACTTTGAGGTCATTTTGGAAGAACAGGCCTACTTGGAGTTGATTTTGGAAGAGCAGTCTCACTTAGAGCTTATTTTGGAAGTACAGGATTACTTGGAGTTGAATTTGAAGTTGTAGGCTAACTTTGAGTTGAATTCGGAAGGTCAGGCTTACTTTGAGGTTAATTTAGAAGATCAGGCTCACTTTGAGTGTAATTTGTCTATTATAATTTCAAAGCAACTGCAACATTTGATTCTCAATTTTTTAATCATGGCACTGCTGTCACCAATATTGTGCTACCAAATCCTTCGGGGATGCAGCTATTGTGACATCAAATTTGATGTTGACAAATCCTCAGCAATGCATATCGGAAGTAGCATTCGGTACTTCCTGCATGCTATGAACGATTCCCCTATTGAAGCTGAACACGGACAAAGAAATCTTGGCATCCCCTCGATCAAAAATTCCAAGCATGACGAAAAAGTTAGAACAAGTGACAAGAATGCGAGTAGAATTTTTGGCCTCCTAAAAAGAAACTTTGAAATTTGGTTACAAGTCAAAGGACTTTGTGCTGCCCTGCTTTAAGGTACAGGTTCAACTACGTCTAGAATACGCAGTGCAACTCTGGTCACCGACTCTAAGACGAGATATCAACTAAACGACCGTATAGCGACAAAAATGTTTCCGGAACTCCGAAGCCAAAATGATGAGCGACGTTTCCTCATTTCATTTGAACAAAGAAGATTAGTAGGTCAATTAATAGCGACCCATGAACATCGTAATGGGCTTAATGATGTTTCCCTAGATGGTCTCTTCGATACTGAGGACTGTGTCCGGACCAGAAATTGCGGCCGGAAATTAGTAAGGAAAAATTTGAAATAGTCTAGATGCTAAATTTTTTCCATTTAAAATTCTCAGAATCTGGAACCAGCTCCCAGAATATTTTGCCTGTTATAGTGACTATAATCACCTTAACTGTTATTGGGTTAGCAATCCTCCAGTATTCTAAAGCACGAGAGTGATACAGAATTCCAAGGTGATTTATAAAGAAAATCTAAATACGAACTTCAGTAGGTATTATCGGAAACCATATTTCTTCTAGCATTAATTCCCATTCCATTACCAATTATGATGCAGCAAGGGACATTAGTTTTAGCATGCGTGAAAAAAAGAGGTTATCTTTGCTGTCGTATTTTCAATGAAGCAGAGAAAACGGTAAAATCATGGGACCAAACTTTGCTTAACGGCCTCGTTAAGAGATACGGCGTTAACAGTACCTCTTAACATATGTAGTATGCTAACAGTATCTCTAAACAGTACCGTTAAGAGATACGGTGTTAACTTGAAAGTACTGGTGTACGTGCGTGAAAATTGATTGTAAATGAGTTTCGCTGATGCCTGTGCGTGCTTTGTGTCTGATGACACTGGACTTGGGGACAACTCGGCCACTCCACACAAATGGGCCGGCCACTCGGCTCGTTTCAGCTGCCATTTTCTATTTTATTCTGTTATTAGAAATACCTGTGTACACTATGTTATTCATTCAGGAGTTGAAGGGGATTGTGGTAACCCGGAATGACTTTCAATGAAAATCAATCGACGAAAATTTTCTCAACATAATGCAAGTTTCGTGGTAATATTTATTTATAGTGTCTAAGTTATCCAACTGACTCGGAGAACGATACCATTAGGATTTGCGGTGCATGCCGAAATGAGCAATTTGTATTCTCAATATTAACAACACTGTCGTACTAACTTAATTTACTGTAATGGCCATGGGCTTAAACTCTATGAGCGTTCTAGTAGTAATGAAGTATTTTTTATATGTCTTTTTATAATCAAACGCTGAGAAAATTGATGATGTATTCGAAGTTATTCCTAGAATCCTTTTTGTATTGTTGTTGATAAAATCTACTTTGACTCGGTAGCTCGAGTGCTCCGATCAGTACTAAGTGGATTGTATCCTAAAACTGAACTTTACTTATTCGATTATATTTCTATCCTATCTAAAAAATCGATAACTCGAGTCAAGACCTGCAAGAAATCTACTTCTTGCATTAGAAATTAGACTGAATACCTTGATCTTTTTCCTGAAATCTTTATATTAACCCTAAATACAATTTTGAGGCCGAAGTAGCGTTCAGATCGGTAATTTTTCTGAAGATATGAAGCGACCTCTCGAACTTTACCGTCGCATCCGAGACTTCTGTATTTCGCTCTCAAAAAAGCGAGTTCGTCTCGACCACGGCACAAAAATCGCATTTGGCGTCCTGGGAGGGCGCTTCATGAACCTGGAAGGGCTATCGGGAAACCGAAAACCAATACTCCTCCACAGCCATCTTGATTTCAGGTGTTGTTTGAAGTGCATCATTTCCTTTATTGCGCAATTTTATTTCTTCTTTAGCTTTTCCCTTAGGTGCGATCGCAGATGGTTCATATCGTTGTATGCTACTTAGGAACGTGACGCTTAGCATGTCGTGACGCTTAGCATGTCGTGACGCTTAGCATGTATACTCCTACGAATCCTTTGTAGACACTTTGTATCGACAGTGTCTGTCGTCGACAATATTTGTTGTGAGGCAATTCTTTACCTGTATAAGTATACACACACGAAGTGAATTCAGTAGCGCTAGTGACACTAGTCAGAGGAATTAGTTTCTGTTTTACGTATTTGTTGTTATTCGAGGAAGAAAATAGTGATATCACAGGCAGCCCCTCTGCTCTAAGTAGGAAATGAATGAACTGTTTGGATTATGAATTGTTTTCTGTGTCATTCCTTGCCGCTTCTTGCCGAAGTTGTTTCCTCTTGTGATTGTGAACAAGGACACCTTAAAAACGATTTTTAGGCCTTAGATAAGCCTTTCTTTTATTGAAATAAATTTGGTTGTTTCTTTAATTACGGACCTTTTTTAGGTTCAGTGCTATTTTTTAGCTTTTAATATTTAGTCTTCAAATTTTATCTTGTTTCACAATCTTCTTTCACTCTTGCTGTTTCTACAGTACAGGGGCACACCTATAATCGGTGCCTTCCTTCTTTGCCTTTCGTGAACACCTTTGGATCGTTAACTGGATCGTGCCTTCATTTAGCTTTAATTTATTACTTATGAAAATTGAGTTCGTGACTGCTGGTCGGTCGGTAGCATTTTGAAAATTCCCTCCGCGACCACCAGTAGCTCATGTTGCGGTCACGTTGCAGACGATGCAATTCTTTCCAGAACAAATCTTTTCAGACGCATTCGGAATAATTACATTGGCCGTGTGACACTTATTTAGCTGCGCCAATATCTTGAAGGTAGGGCGACGCAATTTTTTTCGACAATTTGAAATAATCATGCAGGGTTTTCGCAACACTAGTTTAGCATCTAAAATATGTTCACACATAAAAGACGCGGTCATGATGGAATCCTGACACATCAATTGCAACGGGTCTTTTGAATTTATTCGTTCATGTAGGGAAGTTAAAGTTATTCATGTATGGCTATTCATTTTTTCATTCTGCCTTGAATTCCAGAGTTCATTTTAACAGTGCATTGAATTCGTCTTGAGGGAAAGAAAATTCTTCGAATGTTTGTCCAAAAGCCACCGTGAGTCTAATCCGAGTTCGGCGTGTTTATCCCTCGAGGCACTGGGCGCTCCCTGAATCTCTCCCTCATGTAATTGCGGAGCTCAGCGGCCACATTACTTGGTAAACTTGCTCAACTTTATTACACAAACATTAGGTGTGCGCAGCTCTCTTTTGCCTCGCGTGACGCAATCTCTAGCTCGGGCCGCGGATAAGGCGCTTTACGGGACCAAAATGTTGACAGAAAATATGCCACTCCTAACGGATGACGAGACGCCTTAAAATAAGCCTGCAGTGTCCTTCGTAGTTCTCATTGTTTGTATTTTGACACAACTTTTGTTTATCCAAATGAAGATTGGGGCTTACCTGCAGTGCACCGTGCATGATTGATTGTCTTCCATTACTTCTGTTTGGTGAATGATGTGGATGTGCTGTCGCATGTCTGATCTTTTGCTGCGGCTGGGATGAAGAAGATGACGAGTCAAAAATGTTTGCTTTCATAAGAACATCATAGGAGAAAGATGTGACGGGTTCGTTTAGTGCCAGTGAAATGAAATGCTTTAAAATATTTACACAATTCTGTTTGTCATCTAAAGGCACCTCGCAGCTGTTTGTTACATTCCTATTCTGGATTACTTTTCTTCAATCGGTGGCGTAAAACAGAGATTTCACCCAAAGCAGTGATTCGTTCCCTCATTTTTATTTTTTCATTCAGTCTATTCGTGTTGGGGCTATTTTATTAAACGAAAATATTATAGCTGCCTGCTCGTAGTTTTAGTCCATTCTCATTGTTCAATAGACCAAAAAGAGCATTTTCCAAGGCTCCAGCCGAACATTGACAGCACTTAAAAGAATTTTTAATAATTTTTTGAATAATTTTTGGGTGGATGGGTCATTCAGTGCTAGATTATATCATACTTCTGAAACGTAACGCAGATCTTCGCAGTAGTATTCCTTGCTGCTCGCATTAGAATCTCCAACGTTACTCGTAGTCGAGTCTAATGTGGGTTCACGGCTTAGAGTTACCCCGTTTACCCTTTCATAAATCTGGTGTTCTGAGCTCAAGGTCAGATTTAAAACAATTTACATCGTCGAACCGGATCAGCAGGCAGCGTAAGTTCTCTTAATTCCTCTTGGCGAAGCTATGCGCTGTAGCTAAATGCATAGCCGTGTTGGAATACCTAATCGTGAACTACATATTGACAAATGAAATTTTATTGCTGAAAGCAACTGTTACTTTAGACCTCAGATTGCCGTTAAGTGCTCAAATATTCGTCGTGATTGGTGATCCCTAGTTGTGCATGTCCTTAAATATGAAGTCCCGATGCAACATTTAATATAAAATTTAGATAAAGTTAAAACTTCAATTATATTATCACTGTTCAATAACGTTTTTCACTGTTAATTAAATAACAGAATCAGCATGTACAGATGTAAATCTACCTAAGTGCAGTTTTAGTAAGTTAAAAATTAGCCTACTGATACATACGTGAGCTGAAGTGGGAGCTTTTTTCCTTGCCACGACACTTTGTGCTCTCGAAAAGTTGAAGCCCTCTTGAAATTTTGACTTGCCTTGGTTGATTTCGGAAATAAAAAGTCCCAAAACCTGGTCCTATAGAGTTTTTGAAGTAATGAACTGGCATTTATTAAAGAATATTGGTTAACATACTACAGGGATTAGTTTTTAGCTGTGAAATACTTAGCCATTTACCCCTACTATTTTACGAACAATAAAGAAAGATTTCCTCCAACTTTCTTCCCTAATTTATCCTAACGTATTCGTAAAAATCCTTCAGTTGGCATGAGAAATGAAATTTGAGTGCACCAGCCAATCACAGCCAGTAAACTGTGTCTTTGCCTTCCATACTGCAAAGAAGTGGCGATTCAGCAAGTAAAGAAAATTGACTCACATCTGGTTATAGTGTCATATACTACGCGTATCTTCTTACGTGTACGCAAGATAGTTTTAACAGGACCCCCAGTTTGAGCTTTGACAGTGGATATGCAGTGATTCTGTCTTTTATTTGGGTATGGGCAGGAATTTTCCGTTGATAGCTTTCTTTCATTCGTTTGCTCCCCGTCCAAACCTGCCAGGTGCGAGGGTTGATTGTTGACGGTGCCCTGTCGCCAGATTGCTGCAGCTGGCAGCAATCTGCAGACACTTGCAGATGCGAGTCACCGTCTGCAGGTAAACACGAGGTCAACAAACACCGCCAGGAGCAGTTGAAGCTCACCTCAACCACCACAGCTCGAGAGCTGACCAGCGTTTCTTTGAGATATTAGTGAAAACGGTCGTACCAATATATATCTGTAACTTTTGACTTCACGCTATCATCTCGGTTGTGATGGATTTTTTTTCTATTCGAGTCAATTGTTTATCTTCTAAATTGTCTCCACATGATGTGTTTTCTAGATTGTGTTTTGTAGACTAAACTTCTTTTAACCTCCCTTAATGTTTATAATGAGTGTTTAAAAAGCATGTCTCCAATATCATTTTCTGTACCAGTCATGCTCATCAAAAATCTTAGAAAAATAATTCAACATTCAACAACTACTTACCTACATACAATTTTTAGCCCCGAACCTCAGCTGGGTTACATCTGGGTTAGTCGTTCTTTAAATTCTAAACTCTTAATATTATTAATTTAGCTTTCGAAATTATTGACGAGCCATGCATAAGTAAAACACATCTGCTATTAATTTATTTATTCATGTTTTCATGAATATTTGTGCTTATTCAAATATATACAGCCTTAATAAATTCACAATTTTTAATAAAATACTTATTAATCTATCAATATAAAACAACGGGCAAAATGTTGCGCATGTTCCCGAGTGGGTGCTTATGTACTGCAGGTGTTTGGCTGCATGTGCAACTCATCGCTATTGTTTCAAGAAAATAAATACTTCATACTTCACGTATATTTGGGGGCGCGACATGCATCGCTGGAGCGATGAAATCAGCCATGGTGCCTCTGGGAAAGCATTCGTGGCTGGGTCAACCACGAACTTTTTTTTCTCGAATTGCTGAATGAATTCTGAGCAGAATAGTAGCCTGACACGTCTTGTCTTGTAGCAAATTCCGGATTCTAGTTTTCGTGTCCCTCATTTCGTGAGCTGTTCTGCTCAGAATTCATTCAGCAGTACGAAAAAAATGATCTTGGTTTCTCCAGACACGATGGCTTTCCTGGAAATACCATGGCTGATTTCATCTTCCTCTGCACCGATGCAGATATCCTAATTGAGATGGTCATGCACCAACTAGTGCAATAAGGTGAATACAACGGCTGTATCTAAGGAATTAGCTCTCACAGGGGCAAATGTAGGGTCCCGAGCTGAAGGTTAAGTAGATTTCTTTCTTTTGTCAAAATAGAATAGGACTTTTTTGTGATGGATCATTTTTTTCGGTTCACTGATGTCCTGTTTTTCAGCCCCATCACTTTCTTTTTCAACTTCTACATGCGTTCATAAATATTTCCCTTAACTTGTTGCTCCCATGTAATTTTGTCGAATCTGTGGGATCTTGTGTGGGAACACACCTTGTACAAAAATGTCCTGTTCCCTGATCTCCGTACTAAATGGCACTTTCATCGTTCTCCTCTTTGGAACACCTTTGTTATGGTTAGGGAGGCATGAACTAACAATCTACTCCTACACCATGTAGTTGATTTTTGTCAATTTTAACCTCATTGTGCTAATATTTTTTTGCCTAATAAAAATGCACTTAGCTTCTATGAAGGTTACAGTCTGTTTCAAAAACAAACCATAACTCGTTAAAAGCTTAATTTTACACTCCACAACAGGTTGATGTTTTGAACGAAACCACTTTCTTATCTTCAGATGCTTATTTACCTTCTAACTTCATCCACCAGCTCCTCATATCTACGTGAGGTTGTGAGCAACGTTAAAACCATGATTGCGCATCCGATAAACATCTAAATTACACGTTCAGATAATGTATAGACTCAAATTTATACATTTTAGGAAAATTGCTGGCACTCCTCTCAGTGCCCTTAAAGCTAAAGTGCCTGCAAGTTTTCGCTGACGCAGTTTAGGACAACTATCTGCTACATTCTCTCGCTCAAAGGCGTCAGTTTCTTCGATGTTATACCGTCGTCTTTTTTGATCCCCGCTGTGTGTTGGAAGAAATTTAGCCCATATCCTGCAATGCTGAGGGTGTTGTGTGGAATTAATTTAGTTCTTTTCGGGCGCAGCAAGACTGCAGTTCCGTTGCAGCTCCCTCACAACACACGAGGTCGACTCCAAAAAGTTTTGCTGGACAATAGAGCGCATTGCGGCAGCTGTGTTGGCTCTCACCCGGGAAAAGTTTTCCCATAAATGACACTTGAAACTTCCTTCAAAATTTAATTGAAGTCTGTTTATATCTGGTATTCTTCCAGCTCTCCGATGTTAATCCTCATGCCCTGGTTACACACGGTGCAGAGTGAAGAGCTCGGTTGTTAGAGTGAACCGCATCTTTGTCTTTCATTTTTTGAAGTGTGCTCCAATCGCACGAGTCCAGCGCAGGTGTTTGCACTTCCTTGCTTTCATCAGGGTGCTAGATCTTGTTGCTTAGTGCAGCGCACGATGCGGCAGCGGCGCTTTGCTCTATCCCTCGTAAAATAGCACAGAGCCGCTGGAAAGGCTTTCCTACGAAGATTTTCGATTTTTCCCCTTGAGTCCACTCTGCGGAAACCACGGATTGATTTCAAAATGTATTGCGGGCTCTTGATAGCCTGTTTTTAAATTTAAGGACCATGTTTCTTCGTCTTTTTTGACATTTACGTGAAGGTTTTCATTTTTCTAAGTATATGCGCTGATGATATTGATCACTCATTGCTCACTTTATCTCCATATTAAAATGTTGACAATGATGTTGTAAAATTACATAGAACGCTATTATATCGGTATACCTTCTCAATTTTATTGCTGGGTCTTGATTAATAGTACACATATTATAATTTACAGTTAGCATTCATATTGTGCTTGTCCAACTTGAAATTTTTTTCAGAATGATTGTGACAACAAGGCCGGGAATTTTAAAAACTAGAATTCAGAATTGGGTAACAAAATCATCATGCTGCTTAAAGACAATTGTTTGAAATCGTGGCATTCAAGCGAGAGATTATTCTTAAGAAGCTTCTCATTATATGGAATAATTTAAGACTCAGTAACTCATGAGCTATGCGCAATATTTTACATGATATACAACTGAGGTGGCTCAAATTTATTCATTTGCCTCGACCAATATGTTGTTCAGATGATAGACTACTTTCGAACTACAGGGAACAAGCAGTGTTCTGTTAGAGCTCTTGGATTTTCAAACAATTCACTTCGTTGTTGCGGTATAGCCGGCTGCGTAAGCTTTCTGTTGGCTAGGCTACTGCATTCAGTTATACCGATATACTCTTCCTTCCCAACTTACTGTTTTATTGTGGGGGGTATCCTGCATGTGAACACACTTTGTGCATAGATTTCTCATTTTGAAGTGTCCATAGTAAATGAGCCTTTCTCATCACTCCCTCCTGTTTGCTTTGCTGTGGCTAGGGAGTCTTGAACTTACTAACAATGACAATAAAAATGAGGAAAACTACTCTCATATAAAAACGCTAGCTCGTGCTAATAAACATTTTACGAAGGAAAATCTTTTTTGCGAAGCAAATTTACAATGAAAGAAATGGAGGCTCGAAACGTTCAGAGTAAAAGTTTTTAAAATGCTTCTTCTCCATTTCCTACATTTTACGAAGTGACGTGTTTCGATCTTGAATGAGATTAGGTCTCAAGAGCCATGGAGGCTAAGCTTTATTTCAGTAAAGGGAAGCGCTGGGGACCGCAGCCTGAGAACCTTTTCTTGTTCAGAAAATGAGCTTCGTAATCCACCGCTCCGCTGATGGGCTCGGAATGAGTGAGGAGTGATTAGCTGTAATGATTTAAAGTAAGAGTCTTATCACAGTCAGCGTTGGTTAATAGCAACCATGGCGAAAAAATGGTGAAATTTTCGTTGAATTTAATGAGGCTGATACTTTACTTAAGGTTGTGAGGCTTTGGAGAGAAACTCAAATGAGTCTCGGCGCTATATATTGTATCAGCAGTGGTGAGACTGCGTCATTGCCTTGGTTTATAGACGAGCCTCCAGCCAAGCCTTTTGGTTTTTAGGCGAGAAGGAAATATTCTAATATATGCAGCTGAGCCTGACATCTTTCTATTGTTTACTTCTGCAATACCTCAATACCTAAGTGCGGTGCCTTCTTTGGTATTTTCGCAGCTATCAGAGAACAAATCGAAGTGAATGTAATGCCTACGCCATTTTTCTTTTACCGACTTTCTTTCAACGAGAGACCAAACTGCTGCAATTCTTTTAATGTCTCAATTACAACCCAACGGGCGCATCCAGCATGAGCTCGTAATTATTTCATCAAGTATTCGTGACGTGACTTAGTCGACCTTTTGAGTAACTTCAACTCTAACAGAAACATCCCATTCAAAGACCATCGATTCGAGACAAAATTCGTCCCGTTTCGCTGTCACTCCACGCCACCAGTTTCGCTGTCACTTCGCTGAATATTCATCAACTTTCAAAACTTGTAGTACTCGGAATCAGGCCATTGTACACTCCTAGAACATCTGTCAACTTTTCCTCGTTGTTTATTCTGTCCAAGAAAACTGCTGAGACTCGCTCCCAGATAAGGTTGGATAAACACAAATTCACGTCTTTTGTCGTTTGAGTGCTACAAAAGCCCCCGCATCTTCCGGTGAGTCAATAAGATTAGCCTCAAAAACGACCTTGCGGACGTTTTCCGAGGTGGCAGACGAAGACGAAATAGGACACTATTTATGATTTGCTAAGACAAACAGTTTTACCTCCGAATAATTTTCAGCACAGTCTTTCCGTAAGCTCCTTTTAAGCACCTCTCCGTTAGTTCCATCCATCCCCACTTTTGGAACTCCTCTGCACTTCGAAATATATTATTTTCTTAACCATACACTCCTCCATCTTTGGAGGAGTGTACTCTTACTCTTACTCTCTTACTCTTTAGTACTGTGTACCAGAAACCGCTTCAGCTCTGAGCCATACCGAACGACTTCCATACTATGCTAAAACAAAATCAGTACTGTTCTGTACTAAACCAATTTCATTCATACTGTGCGGTACCAAACCACATCTGAATTTAAAAACCGCTGTTGGCTTCAAACGTATAAAAATTTCAAATGTTGCTGCATAAGCTTGGCCCGTTCGTTTCGTTATAATTTGTGTCATTTTGAGTGAAACATCAATGAGGAATGGTGGTAATAAAATAATATCATTTTGAATGAAATGTTTTCATCGATAATTCGAGCAATTATGCAGAGATGCTTGTTTTAACTTGCTTGATTTTTCCCAGGCAGCAGGGACATTGTTGGGCATAGCACTGTATACTTGGTTAAATTCTAGTGCTTTTCTCTCAGGTATGGAGGATATAAGAGCGCGTTTCTCAAGTGTGTATGTTACACTAAAAGTTGAGGACTTTTCTCATCTTTGAATAAAAATTTCTTGCACTCCAAGATTGCTCTTTCCAAGTGACGGGAAATCCCCTCCAAAATATTAAAAAAAAGTTTTTTTGACACTGTGGATTGAATCGAATTCCAAACTGAGGTGCAAAACCAGTCGTACATTTTAGAGCAGATCACGCGTTCTCGCCTCCTTCACAAAAAACCTCGAAATTTCATTTCGGTTAAGGGCCCGTATATTCGTGTGTGCATGCGTATAAAAAAGCTTCTAAAAGTTCGAAGCTCAGGCAAGAATGTTAGGCGACATCAGCAAGAATGAGACACTGACTTCTCACTCCTCAATTACCTCTTTACAAACTTTTGGAAATTCGACCAAATTTTGTTTTAAAACAGACATGCCTTTGATGTTTTTTCCGCTGAAATCGTTTCCCAGAGTTCAACCTCCAAAAACTTGTGACACTTTGAGAAATTCGGAGTTCGGGCATTACAATGAGAAGAAGTGCGGGGCTATGTGACTGTGATGCATTTACAACCTGAATTCTGTCGACGGGACGTTGGTTAACCTGCAGTTTACTACGGTTACTCCAGAGCCTAGTTGGTCAGGGCAACTACCTCAGAGCACCCGGTGGTATTTTGAAGTAATTCGTTTATAAGGGTGAGATAATGTAATTGTTAGCAACATTTTGGAGAATCAGTAGCAGCTACAAAATCGTATTTTATGACGTAAACCTAAAGCGGTTAACTATATTTACCATTAATTCATGATGAATTTCAACTACAGCACTCCTGAAAAAATCAGTACTTTGAATCTAATTCAGAAAAGCATTTAATTTTAATGGCTAATGGGACCAGGTTTAAACTTGGTTTACAAAGTATTCTCTGTCAGTATCTTTGGTTAATGTGTAGCGTTTGCTAATAATCGAATTTGGAATTTTTGATGCCGAAACATAGTTAATTAGATCAAAAGAAACAAGTTGTCTTTTATGAACTTTTCGTCACAAATGAGTATTTAACGAGTTATAGCGGCAGGTTTAGTTTTGTCTATGATGACGAATGCGCTCGATTAAACAGCTACTCATCTATTTTTGAATTTTTGTTGCTTGAATCACGGTAATAACATCAAAATAAACTACTTTTCTTCTATACACTTTTTGCGACAAATGAGTATTTTACGAGTTAGAGCGGTAAGTTTAATTTTTTGCGCGATTGAGCTGTTTAAGTACGTTTAAGCACTTTGTAATTTATTACTTGCCGGCCCCACGGAGCCTGAACCCACTTCTAGAATCTTTTAGTTAATAACACAATAGAAATTATCCCCAAAAAACAACGAGTTATAGTAGTATCAGCCGGTATGTTAACTTTCGTCTTAGGGTGCGTGCACACAACGAGCGGAGCAGAGCGGAGCGTGTGTTCACTTGTAAGCGGAGCAGAGCGACCTACACAAGAATCAGTCGCTATGGAGGATTTCGTGAGTGCGTTCTTATTGCTCGACCGCAAAAACCAAAAACGGAAACACTGGGTCCATCCCATCAACGCAAGAAGAGATCGATTTGGCGAATACCACCATCTCTTCGAAGAACTGAGGAAAGATGAATCACGATTCTTAGAATATTTACGGATGAAACCAAGAAGATGTATTACTGGAAATCGCTTAAAGAAATGGTACTATTTTCGATACCTATAGCCGCTTTGTCAACAGTTATGGCTTACGTTTTTATTTCAATGCTAAATTTTAACAGATGAAGCACAAATTTGTAAATACAAAAGCAAACGTTAAGTGCCGGTTCATTTAAACATGAGATGAGAAAAATTCACGAATATATGGAGCACAATAACAGGCTATCGTCATAGAAAATGGTTTAAACTCTAACACTGGTGGATATCTTGTTTCTGGCGACAAAATATTGATTAGTTATAAACAAAATTTATCACATTTGGAGGAGAGATGCCTACTCGTGTTTAAGCGGGTGGTCACAGAAAGAATGATGCAGCAAATTGCACACGACACAAATCTTGGTGCGAAGTTTCTATCTTCTCTATTTATATAGAATAAAATTAGATGTTGATAAAAATGCATTTATAAAATTATATGGGCTTACACGTTTATATTTCACGCAAGTTTATAAGGAAAGTCAAATTTCATGCCCGGCTAGACAAGTATGCTAGTTGCAAACCCTACTTACTTATTCATGTCATTTACTTTAGTTTCTACTTACCGGTGAGTGATAATAATTCATCTGCCATTTCACGCAAAAGAGAGTCGCGAACATCTCGATTTTGGAAGTCTGGGTGAACTTTTTGCCACAGAGCAGGTCGGGCAGGCAACAGCCCGATAAACTCCTCGGTATTTATCTTAAAGGATGATGAAAATAGGTCAACTTATCACCAAATTAGCTTGTATGAACATACGGCTGCAATATATCATTAAATTGTCCTTGATCTATGCGCAATCTCATAAAGATCTTCCAATTTTGTCCTCAACAATGAAAACTTTCCTTTGACATTAGCTTCTTGGCCATGTTGGTACGAGGACGGAGCCACGGAGAAACGCTCGCCACGATCGTCAAAAAATCTCAGCGAATTTCCCGAGTGCGCCGCTCCGCTCCGCGCTGCTCCGCTCCGCTCGTGGTGTGAAAAGCCGAGCGTTTTTGCATTCGAACGTGTACAAGCATTATTGCCGCTCCGCTCGTAGTGTGAACGCACCCTTAGATGGCGGGAACGGGCTCGATCATTCAAGTGCGTTGGAAGGAAGCGTCCACTGCAGTGTTGCTATACGACGCAATCGATGAATTACTTTCCGCTTCGAACACTAGAGCTGCGGAAACTAATTTACCGCAATAACTCGTAAAATACTCCTGTGCGACGGAAAGTGCATTGATAAAAACTTGTTTATTTCAATCTTATTAACAATGTTTCGGCACCAAAAATTCGAAATTCGATTATTAACAAACGCTACACATTAACCGTTTCTTTTCCTGCCTGATTACAGACAGTATTTTGTCATCCAACAAAGTTCTCGAAAATTCAAAAGAGTTCACGAATGAAAAAACAAGGAAATTAAAAGCACATGAATTACCTATAAATGCCAGGGTAGTTTTAAATTTAATTCAAACAAGATGAAATTTTTTCATTGTTTTCTCTTATTGTTAAAGTTCCATTAGACAGAAAATTCATTGAACATAGAAACAATGAATGTAAAGCGTCCAATGTTGCTCAAAGCTGTTAAAATGCTCTTGTTGTTGATTCAAAAATAAGTTAACGTCTAATGTCCAAGTTGGTTTTCTATGCTATTATCAAAAATCCCTGTTATGTGACAGTGGTCCAATTGATCGTTTGTCCTATATATGACATCGGCCAAGTTGTAAAAACTTAGTTTGTTCGAGTTTAGTTTTCTTTTTATATTCTTGGGCCAGATTTTTAAACACTTTGTCGTCGAAGATGTTTAACTGACAGTAAAAATACCTGCGAGCTGTTTAAACTACGATTCATGAGTTTATTCTATGTCCAAATCGTCAAGTTTAGGTATTTTTTTAATATAACTTAAGCACTGAGCATTTGACAACCATGCAGAGTGACGAAAAAATTAAAGAATTTAACCAAAAAAACTCAATTAGCAACAGACAAACGAAATTTCAAGACTACAAACAAAATTTCACAACGACGACGAAAGTTGTTTGAAAATCTAGCCTGTGCTCTGCGTGTGTGCTGTCGGCACCTCATTTGTTTTACCATTCATTCACCTTCAGAATTAAGGTTCATTTTTTGATACGACTGTAGCAAATATAGACAGTAAATTGAATTCAACATTGGACGAAACGAAGCAATTTCGCGCCAGAATGAATTCTAAAAACTCGCACTCGCAGCTCTCGGTAATTCGAGCTCCAGTGGAGCTTTCGTCAGGGCTCAGGGTCATCAATTTCTGGAGTTAGTCAGGCGCTTGCGCTTGTTCTAACTTAACGCGTCGACCACGTTTTCGCAGTAGCTACGGATTACTACCATCAATAATTGGAGCAATTTTGCAGAGATGCTTGGTTTACCCAGCTTGATTTTTCCCAGGCAGCAGGGACATCGTCAACCTTTAGTACCTGAAAAACTTAGATCTTTTCTAAGTGTGAAAAATGTAAAGCACATTGATATTTTACCTCGTATGCTAAAATCTTTTCTAAAAGGTTTGAAATAATTGAAATGCCATTAATTTAAATCGATACGTAGGTGAGAATTTTTTTCTAGTGGTACACATATGCCCCAATACGCTGTTAACACGTTGAGAACGTTTACGCAGGAGCTACGATTGGTCAAGTTAGGTTGCAAGTAGCAGAGTTGAAAAAACGACGTAAATACATTTCAATTGTTTTTAAAGATTGTGAAAAATGTAATAGCATCGTAATAATTCACCTCATACGCTAAAATCTATTCTGAAAAATGCTGTTAAATAATTGCAATGCTGCTCATTTATCCCGGTACGTAAATGAGAGATTTACCTAGCAGTACACATTTGTCCAACTACGTAGTCACCGTCTGAACACTTTGACCTCAATTGGCTGAAGTTCAATATTCAACTCAAATTTGAAGCCAATTTTAGTAATAAATTTTGACTATAGCAAACATTAACGGGATCGTGCCTTCATCTAGTTTTAATTAAGTACTTGTGAAAATTTAGTTTGCGACTGCTGGTCGGATAAAAGCATTATGAAAATCCCCTCCGTGGCCACCGGTGGCGTACGTTACGTCAAATTGTTGAAGGGCGTCATTCTTACACGACTTATTAAAGGTGTCCTGGTGTTAAAAATTGGCTGCGACTGAGCAGTATTAGTGGTAATCAGTTTAACAATGAGATGTTGAGTGAACGCTGTTGACGATGGAAAAAAGTCTACATGGTTCGTCCTCTAGACCAAAAGTTTTCAATGTAATAAACATTCTATTTCATTTCTGTAATTTTGAGCAAACGTTCGAACGCTGTTTACTTTACCTAACTAATTTCATAATATCAGCTAACAAATATGAATGTTTATTATCGTGTTTGCGGGGGTTGGCAAAACTTGTGGTCAATATCGGGTTTAATGCGCTCACAGAAATTAAAAATTCAGTTTCAAACAATCACTAAAGGAACACATTTAAAAACGCTTTACAAGAATGACATTCTGCTCGCTGATGCGTTATTTTTGAGATATAACAATAATTACGTTCAGATAGGAATAACACTATATGGTCGGTTGCTTAGTCGTCGCATTGTTGGGTGACGCCCACTTTTCTGGCGGGACACGCCCACTTCTTGGCGCGAAAATGACAGCGTCGGTTTGGGTAAGTTAAGGTAAGCTATTTTAGGTTGATTTGTATTATTTTAGGTTAGTTTATTTAACTAACCTACTATAACCTACCCTAACCTCTCACATCGGTACGTTAATACCGTATTACAGCATATTTACGTGTCCGTTCCTTCAATTTTATATACGACGTTCTTTTAACTTCGAAGTTGAATAAATCGAAAATAACGCATCAGCGAGCAGAATGTCATTCGTGTAAAGCGTTTTTATATGTGTTCCTTTAGTGATTCTTTGGAACGGAATTCTTAATTTCCGTGAGCGCATTAAACCCGATGTTGACCAAACTTGTGTAGCAACCCGAAACTGGGCTACTCGGCCCGTTCCTGTTGCCCCATTCTATCGTATCAAATTCTAATTTCGAAACATCTGCCTGTAATTCTGGCGTTGCATTGTTTGTTCTTTCGTGCACAAAGCCGAGGTATTAATTAAAGCGACGAACGAAGCCTCCGAGTTTTTCCCTGCGCTGCATTTCGCTGTGGATTGCAATTTCAAATTAATTTTTGTAAAATTTCAGGGATACCGAGTTCGCTTCAGAGACCTATTTTAGTTTGAAAATGCAAAATTCAAGAATTAATTCCAGTCAGTCGTGCATCTAATAACTGAACCGTGCATCTGGCAGCCGTTAATATAGGGTTGCCAATTGTTCAGTGCTTTTTATGACTAATATTATGTAAGGTAATGCCAGAATTTTAAAATGACTTGTGACCAAATTTAAATAATTTGGCCACGGAAGGTCAGTCTGACCACTCAGCTGAGCTTGAAAACGTTCGTTGAATCTTGACCTTGACCGACAGCTCGATTCAAGACTTGCTTAGCATAATAATTCATTTCGTTATTTCCTCTTTCAGTTTACGGAAGACAGTGGCGGCCATTCAAGAGACATAGGAGACACAATTGTGAATAACTCACACTGCAGTCTTAAATTTTATTTGCTTGACATACGTAAAGACGGTTTTCACTTGTTTCAGTTTTCATGCCTTCTTTTCTGTCTCTTCTTCGTCTTTTCTTCCAATTCCTTCTTAACTCACTGTTTTTATGCTCAGGGTATCCTTTGTGTGAACATTCTTTCTGCATAGATTCCCCGTATTCGAATGGTTGTCCTAAATGGTCCCTTCTCTTTCCCCTTTTGATTTCGCCTTTGATGGGGATAGAAACTTTTAAGTCAACTCATATAATAATAAATTAAAAATTAATGCCCTTGAGAAAAAGTTAAACTCAGGAAAGTTCATGAGCAAATAACTTGGTCCGTATCTATCGTAATTAAGTGGTTAGTTTCCTGTGTGAAAGTGGTTTTAAGTGGTTCGTTTTTTGTGTCAAAGATAATCGCAAATGGGAGATTTATAACGTATAAAATTCATGATGTGTTGAACGTACGTTCCTCCACACAACGGGAAGGTTTCGTGCATCTTGTGTGACTACTAGTCTATAGGGCAATACCAGTTATGGCCAAAGTCTTATTTTTTTCACACTTTGATAGCGACGTGAGCCACAGGCGATCACTGAGGGCATTTTCATAATGCTGCTGACCGATCAGTGGTCACAAACTCAATTTTCATAAATACTCAATAAAGGCTATATGACGGCACAATGCAGCTGATGTTTGCTATTTTCAACATTGCTCACTACAATTGACTTTAAATTGGAGTTGAATATTAAACTCAAGTTTTACCTACAGCAATTAAAGTGCTAAAAAACATACGAGGACGCTGTATCGGACAAGTCCCAGATTCTGAATGTTCAAATTTCATTAAAAAGAAATTAAAAAACTTGAAGATTTCAGGTAGAAAACGATGCGCGTGAGGTAACTAAGTCGATGGATAGCTACGATGACCCTAAATATTTGAAAGTCCAGCGCCTGGTCCGCCATGACAGAGCCTGGGCAAAGTTTATTCCTTTTAGTTGAGCTGAAACCAAAATCAACTATGATGTTCGGCTCTCGAATTTTTTAAAAGCGCTTGCTACCTCAGGGTATGTTTCATTTCAAGAAGCCTTAATCGTTCTGGCAGACGCCAGACTTTCATTATGAACGATAATTATTCAGAACTAGATGGAGTCTTCTGTTCCCCAAAAGTGAAGAATGACTTGTGTTGATCCAAGGCCCTTTTGAGTTTCTTATCTAGTCCGAGTTGGGATATAATGTTTTTGCTTCTTTGTTCATCAGTTCGGTTACGCTGAAAGCTAAATCGTCAGAATGTTTCAGTATCATCGACATATTATTCATGACTTGTGCTTTCCCTCGGGGGGATAAAACTATTGTATCTATTGGAATTAGCACTCCCAGGAGGAAATGTGTGAGGGCCTGAGCTGAAAGTTAGGTAGGCCTTCTTTTTGTTGAAATAAAATATTTTTTTGCTATGTTAAGGACCACCTTTTTCGGTTCACTGCTGTCCTGTTTTTCAGCACCTACTACTTTCTTCTTCGACGTTTTTATTGTTTCATGAACTTCTTTTCCAACTTACTGTTTCTATGCCCCTTCTGCATAGATTCTGCATTCCCTAACATCCATACTAAATAGTGCCTTCCTCCTTCCTCTCTTGGATAGTTTTTTTTGTAGCGGTTAGGGAGACTTAAACCAACTTAAAATCTTATTCTCTTCTCCATGACTTATGCGAGCCGTTTTCTACCTTTTTGGCAATTTGTCAAAGCAGAAGGCTACCGTATAAAAATTTACTGGCGCTAGGTGTGCGCATGAATTCTTCCACGTATTGTTAAATTGTTGTTTTTGTCATATTTCTTGAGTCAATATGGCAGAGAAAAATCAGGATGCTAATCATTCAACATACTGGCTCATGTTTTTATCCAAGCATCGCTTTCAAGTGTAAGTGGTATGCTTTGAGGTGAAAAAGCCACATTTTTCGGATAGTACAATTAATTCTATAGCATTGCTACCAAATTTGAACAATTCACCATGGCAGCAAATGCAATAGGAAATTAACTTTCGTATAGGGTTTGCTTTCCTCTTTTCTTGCAAATTTTGTGTTGTTTGCGTGAAGTTAAACATCACAGAAAAGGGCGAATTATCTTGGAAAGTCGTCCGTTGATGGTAGACAATATAATTTATGCGACTACCGGGGATTCTGTCTGTTTGAATGGAATTTACTTCTCTTAGCGTTGCGTTCAATCTTTTATTCAGTGCAGACTGGAATTTTTATGTGGGATATGTTGTCCAATTTATGTATTTTTAAATTGTTTACCCAAATTAGATGCTCAATTTTCAAAAATTCTTGCAATGAATACAAGGTTCTGAAGGTACCGATATGTCGATGTTTTTTCTTAATTTAGCGCAATTTTGTGATTATAAGAGTCCTTTGAAGGGAAGTTTTTGTTTTATTTCTCTGTCGTAGAAAATTAAACAGTGGAGTAATTTTTTCAAGTTGAATCGAGTGCAATTATAATAAAGTTGTGGGAACGTAAACACGGTACTTCGCAATTTCGGGAGCTCGAAAACTTTTCTCCGTTGCTTATAGAAACTTTGCTTTTCTCAGGAATATAAAAGGAACTATACCGACAAGTGGAGTTCTACGTTTGTTGAACACGAGTACCGTTACTAGTATAGGGTACAACCGTTACTAGCCTTATGCCCCCCGTACGTATAGTAAAAAGTACTCTGTACCCCAGAATCATGCAAGTTTGTTTCGGATATAACTTGTACAATTAATTATGAAAATATAAATAACTATAATTGTAATTCAGGCTATGATTTATAATTTCATCCTTTTCTCCCCCCTGAAATGTGAACGTTATTGAAACAAATGAGTGCATTAGAGGAATTTTTTTTATCGTCTTTTTTACGAGCACTGTTTTTGATGTGTGTGCATACTGTATATTCGAACGGTAGATCCTTCTTTTCCAAGCTAACCACTGCAAAGGCGCAAGCATTCTGCTCTCTATCAGTTAATTTCTGAGCTTTGATTTGCAATTCGATTCGTTCGTTGTGATGGAGTGGCGCGTGCAGGGGTGGTGCGCTGGGAGAAGGGACAGCGTTAATCTGCAGGGCGTAAAATTGATGTTATTAAATCAATATTGGATTATCCATTTTTATACCATTCTGAATTGCTCGTTTCAGTTGTGAAGGTATAGAAATTTAGTTTCTTATGTCATCGTTCCTCAGTTAAGCAAGCGACCGATAATTGCACATGTCATCGCAGATGGATCATTTCTTAATTTTGTGGGGGGGAGTTGATGGTTTACTTTTGCAATTATGAATACATTATCTCCAATTATTTCATTTTCCTTTTGAACTCTAGTTTTAGGTTCCACCAACCTCCACAGCAGTGCATTCTAAAATTTATATTTCGGTTTCAGCTTTTGCTTTTCTGGGTTTCGACAAGCTTTTGCGACTCCTGCATTCCCACCAGACGGACGTGGCTGTTACACCCTGTAAAGTGACCACAATCACTGTAGCTCTCGAGAGAAAGATGACTAACTATGGGCGCAGCAGCGAGGGCTGCTGGAAAGCGTCGGTTGAGGATATACGAGACTCTAATCAGAGGCATTTAGAAATTCGTGATACTTAGATATTGAATGCATTCCAAATTTGGATTACGAAATACATTGGTGCATATTGGCTCAGGAGTTAGTGTATATTGGAAATATTTCAGCTAGAACAAATTTGATTAATTTCACTTTGGAATGAGTATTTTCAGACCAGAATTGGAGCTAAACTCTTTTAAGTGATAACGATCAATGCGCCATCGTGGAAATGTAAACTAGTCGCAATGAGTCTGGCTTCAGGCGAGCATCGGATGAAGCTATACGAGACTAGAATTGGTGGCAATCTAAGAATACAAGCGTCGTGATCGTGAAACTTGCTTAGAAAGACTGCACCGCAAAGCCGGACCCACCAACGGGATTAATGTTTGTTACTGATGGGAATAAATCATTCCCCGGACAATTTTCCTGTCACTAGCTGTTTTCATTAGCCTAATTAGTGCTGTTAGAAGAGTTGTTTGAAGGCCTATCAGCATAGCTTGATTATCAAATGGATCTGGAGTCAAAACTGCTGATTCATTTACAATGTTCTGACCAATACATCTTGAACTCTGTTTTGGAATGTTATGTTGAAATAACCATTAAAACTTTTAAATCCGTACGTCATTATTTAAGTGATGCTTTCTTGCAGAAAGTCAAAATCTATTTTTGCATATTATTATATACAATTAAGCTAATACATGTGAATGATTTGGCTTTCCATTGTTGTAATTAATGCCGTTACCATGTAAGCTTTTCGTTGGATGTTCCAAAAACGGATTTTCCTCACATCGAGAGACTAAAAAAATGTAAAATAAACAACCAATGCTTGATTTTCACTCAAGCTCATGGCAGAAACTTTGGAAATTTGTATTTTGTCAAATTTTCCTATTACTCGTCAGGTACCAGCCATTAATAAATTTTCTTTATCAAGTCTATTTAGTGTGTCCTCTGTCACGCAATATAAAATCGAAAATCTCTGGATAACTCATGCCAGAGGTGGTGTGAAGAAACTTACGATTTTTTGTTCTTGGATTGTCCCTTCAGTGGGATGCAGCTATTGTGTCTTTGGATATAGGCATTTCCAGAGAGGAAACATGATATCCCTTGCTGAAAGTAAGGTATGGCTTCCCTTTGTTAAAATTGATAAGGTTTTTTATTGTGATACGAACCAACTTTTCCCGATTCACTGTAATTTTTTTCTTCAGAACCAACTACTTTTTTCCTTGACTCGTATATTTTTTCATGATTTTATTTCCTAACTTGCCGTTTTAAAACGCACAGGAGTTTTGTGTGGCATCACATCTTGTGCATAAATATCCCGTTTCTTCAACTCCAAAGTAAATGAAGCCATCTTCCTTCTTGTTTTTACAACCCATCATTGTGGCTAGGGAGGCTTGAACAGCTTATTGAACTTACTGACCCATTTGTATTACGTTGGGTTAGACGTTATGTGGCCAAATCCAATTTTTCTGTATGCGCCACAATGCAGTCCCTCGCTATGCACCACAATGCAGTCCCTCGCTATGCACCACAATGCAGTCCCTCGCTATGCACCACAATGCAGTCCCTCTCTATGCGCCACAATGCAGTCCCTCTCTATGCACCACAATGCAGTCCCTCGTTATGCACCACAATGCAGTCCCTCTCTATGCGCCACAATGCAGT
>JACJUY010000782.1:115505-171206 GCA_014220935.1 Platorchestia sp. MABIK
ACCCCAATGCAGTCCCTCGCTAAGCACCCCAATGCAGTCCCTCGCTAAGCACCCCAATGCAGTCCCTCGCTATGCACCACAATGCAGTCCCTCGCTATGCACCACAATGCAGTCCCTCGCTATGCATCATGGCGCTGATCCCAATTTAAACTCACCACGTCACATGCTCCAGCGAGAAGTCAGAACACCGACATGTCGGTGTTAGGCGACTTTCTTGTAATAGCCCTTCGTCTGTGATTTTTTAAAGAACTGTAAAAAACGTTGGTGAGTAATTAGGCGAAATAGTTTCATTTTTAACGGGAATCTTGTTAATGCTTAGAGAATGGCTATTTCATGGATGATCTTCAACTTCTGTATAGTGAAAATGTTTTAGATGTTCAAATTTTTAAGTAGCTGCGCCACCGTGTCTAAAAAGGCATAGTACGGCAGAACATGTCGAGACGTTAAACAGCTACGAGTTACACTGATGAGTCACATTCAACTCAAATTAATTGAATTTCAGTTTTCAACATGTTAGTGCTCAATAGGTATGGTGGACTGCGCAACCGTTTGATTTCCATCAGGTACTTGTGAGGATTTATTCCGTGACTACCGGTGTGGGCGCTCGCATCCTACGAATATCCTTCAGAACCACCGTTGGGTCACCATGTAGTCAACGTGCTGGAGGATCATATCAGAGATTTATAGTTGTCTGCTTCAGTTATGGTAGCCTGTGATGTACGGTTTGTTTCTACCCAAGTTCAAATTTTCATTCCCAGGACAGGAATGGATAAAATTAGCTTTAATTCCGAAGAGTGAAGACTCAAAATTATTACAGACGAATTTTTGTAATGAAAATTAATCTGCTAATGTACTGAACGGGCAGAGTGCTACTTAAATTCTAAGTTATGACTTAGATTGTTCTAATAGTTGGGGCGGAACTTTCGTGCGAATCAGGTGGCAAATTCAAAGGCTAAGAGATACGGTGTTGACAAATGTGCAGATGCTCACAAAAGAATAAAGAGCATATTGATTAAATATGTTGCTCTTCTTTAAATTCTGTCATGGTGTCTTCAAAACGGTGGGAGATCAGGGATGATTGCTCGGCTACAAAAAGAAAATGTACACACACGATCCGACCTAACGAATTATTCTATTCTGCGTGGAGTGCTGTGATAAATCGCCTCGGTTAATACTGAGGGAGTAATTGGAATCGAGTGTTGAGTGCGAAATCGAGTGCTGACCGAAAATTCAGAGAGATATGAAAACATCAGACACGTAAATTAGTAAACAATTTCTGAAATAATTTAATTCGGATAATTTTGGTAGATTTTCATTCGGTCATCGTACCTCAAGAAAAGAACATGTAATGGGACAGTGTGCAAGACCACATCAGTATAAAATGCAAAGCCGCTGTCTGAGGGTAATGCCTAAGTATTGGAGCTTGTGCGTAAATATCGATGACAGTGAAAGCGACTGTCTGTGACGTTGTTGCTTTTATTTCGGTGAATATGAGTGACACGCGCCTAACTGCACGAGACTCGGGTAACAACCCAAAAATAGATCACACTGCTCGTTCCTGACACCAAACTCTGTTCAATTTTGGACGCAGCTCCCCACACCAGAACTAATTCGTTATGATAGATCGTGTATGTATATTATCTTTTGCAGACGAGCAATCATCCCTCATTTCCTACCGTTTAGTACATCTATATTATCTTTTGTAGACGAGCAATCATCCCTCATCTCCCACCGTTTTGAAGAGACCATGACAGGATTCATGAAAAAGCACCGCATCTCTTAGCCTTTGAATTGACCCCCAGATTTGCAAAAAAGTATGATAAATTAATTCATTTTTCATTGAGTGGTAAGGAGTCCTTGCGTCCATGACTTTATAATTCCAGTGTTCAGAGAATTTCATTCAAATTTTAATAAAGACTGAATGCTATCATAACGCTTCGAGCGAGTTGCTCCGCCTCTCGAGAAATTGTTCTTCTTTTTAGTAGGGAAACTGTTTGCTCCGTCTCAAAGTTCCCTTTATCTTTAATCTGCTTGTCGGTGCGTTTGGATTTCTTGTTATTAATTCATTTATCTACCGACCAGTCATTCAGATACCATTGAAATAATCTTTTCCTACAGAAAATTTTTTAGTACCTATTCAAAGAGTTCAGTTCGAGTGTTATTTTGAGAGAAGAGCTAATTTCAGAACAGATGAATCGTCATCGAAAAAATATAAAAGCAGAAATTAAATTTGTGCTTCTCGACAATTTCGTCACTGTTAAATGTTTTGTAGGCGAGTCCTTATTCGGACGCAAGTTCATAGTTATTTTGGCGAGTCCTATTCGGGTATCACATTTTTTTTTATTACGTCCCTGTCTTAGGGATTCCTGGGGGCCGACAGTTGATCTCAGAGAGGCCGAATTTTCTTAGGCTTGATATTCCATAGGAATCTTCCTGATTTTCAGGGATAGAAGAGAAGTCAGTTGCTGACTGATTATTTATTAAGGCGAGGGTTTTTCAACATTTCTTTGTTCGTTGCGATAATTTTCAATTTTTTGAGTTTCAGGTGGCTGCGGCTAAACTAACATTGAGCTGAGCTAGAAGCTTTGAGCTAATTTCAAGGTTTGAGCTAATTTTAAGCTATGAGCTAATTTCAAGCTAGGAATTTTTGAGCTGACGAAACAAGCTTTGAAGATTTCAAGCTAAGCTAAACAAGCTTCGAGCTAATTTCAAGCTAAGGAAAACTTGAAGTTGGGGACGTATGTTTCGCAAGTATCTGTGATACGCGAGCTCAGTTCATTCTAGGGTAGTATTATTTTCCCTCCTACGAAATTACACAGGCACTAGTCGACATATATAGGCGATGGCCAAACGGTCTCCGAAGAGCAAATGAATTTTTTTCTGAGAAAACTCACGTAATTGAACGCATTTTGTCCATGTTATTCATAAGTTTGAATTAGAGAAGTTGGACCATATACCGTTCAGGGTTACCACCTACTGAAGACGAGCGCACCACTTGCATGATTAAAAACGTTCTGCTAATGGGGATGTTCAATGCTACACAATATAAGTAAGAATGTGTGAAGTGAATATTTACTCATTTCAAAGTTGCATCGTTAATTTTTTTCGTACATCAGGGAGCCTACTCACCGAAGCACTTTTTTCGCTGTCACATTTTAGTTTGTGTTTTATGTTCAATTATTCGTTACTCTTACTTTTCCACCATTAAGAGTCAAGATCTCAAATGATAAACTGATATTTAGAATTCATCAAACGAATTTTTAATTTGCAGTGCTAAATTGATTGTTTGAGGAAAAACATGCTATGTTTCACAACAAAGTCTAAACAATATTTCAAACGAACTATTTTTCTTTTCTAACAGGTGCGCAAAAATCCTCAAAATGAATTTTAAATTTGCAGCGCTAAACTGATGTTTTGAGGAGGAACATCTAATGTCTCATAACCAAGTTTTAATACCATTTTATACGGACTATTTTTCTCCCTTTCAGGCGCGTGGAAAGCTCCAATTTTTCCTTCAGACGTCGGACGAGAGGACGGCACCGTGAAGTGACCGTCAGCAGAGCGTAACTATACACGGCACCCAGCGAGTGATATTTTGAAAATCTGAACGCACAAATCTGGAAAATATGAACATTCCTTCGTGTCAAATGCTGCACCAAAAATAGAGAAAATATTTTGGCAGCAAATAGTGGGAATTTTTGGGGCTGGTCTATTTCGCACAAGCTTCTCAAGGTAGAAAATGAAATTGTGTGAAATACACTAGTAGATAGCCTTCGTTTTCGGGCTGAGAAACCACACAAATTAGATACCATTCCAAAGACAAGAAATGAAGTGTTTGCAAATATTGTACTGTATCTAGCCTTCCCTTTTGGGCTTAGAAATCCTATCATTCTCGAGCTTCCAAGAGGTACAAATGCAACGGCCTCATTTTACGTAGACGAGTTTCGTATCCGATCTCAACCTAGCTGGTTTAAATTTTCAAGTGTGTTGGTCATGCACCTGCGTCTGTGTTCAGTGGAAATGAACTCACCTTTGATGGCTGTTTTGTGATGGACGACAGCAGAGTTTTATCAGTTTAATGGAGCTCTCAGAGTTCGAAGAATAACTGTGCAACAAGTTGGAAAGTATTTGCAATGTGATGCGAAACATCGAAATGTAGGATAGCATTAAAATAAATATATAAGCGTTGGAAAGCGTTATCCTAGTTTTGGTATTCAGCATTGCTCGCTGAATGCATTCTGAAGGAACAAAGAAGCTAATAATATTTTCTACGTGCATTCGTTCGTCCTCTACATACCCAGTAATCCTTTGATTCTATTGAATTGTAACGTTCAAGAAAAGCAGAAAAACATTGAAAGCCTACGAGTAATCAATACGTTCTGACACTCGCATGCCTTGGATGTGAACTGTTCGAGCTCATCAAGCGAAATTTCAATTTGGAAGTTCAAAAATTGTTCTCTTTTTCATCGCGCTTGGAAGTTCCTGAATTTTCCAGGCTTTCAGCGCCGGTCCGGCAACGCAATTAGGCAGCTGCAGTTCGTAATCCTTTTTGTATTTTCGTCATAAGGATCGTAAAGTTCCCTTTGCTTTTAACACTAGAACTGCGTACTTGCTCTAAGCGTGCGTCTTTCTAAATAATTAAAGTCTCGGAACTAACACAGCGAAGATAGAAATGAGATCATGATTTTGAGTTTGATTTATGTGTCAGTTATTAAGAAGTGCATTTAAATCAGTCAAAATTGTCCTGTTAATAATGATCACATGAGTTGCCCACGTTCTTTGAGTTGACACGAGTGCATGTGCGAGTGACCGAAAGAAGCGCCTTTTCACTGAACAAATTTACTGTTTAATAAATAACTCTGTTACTGTTTAATAAAGTGATTTCGTTATCGCAAGTCCGGGTAACTTAGTAGGATCTTCAGCACCTTGAGTGTGTGAAACAGTGAAATGACAGTGAATAGAAGACTAAATAACTGAAAATGTTATAGAAGTGTGAAGTGCTGGAAATCAATCGTTTATTTTCTAGATAAATTTTTACGAGGAATCAAAACAAGATCAAAAATTTTGTATCTTAAACGTTTGATTGAGCAGATCGTTCACTCTGTTATTGAAGGTCTGAGCATTTGTGACAACAGGGAATCAAAGACCACCCTTCTGTTGTCTTCTTTCTAGACCGTACGTGAGGTCTGCCACATTCTCATCTGAGAGTAAATGTTTAACAATGTAAGTTGGGTTCTGATGTATCATCAGCGCTTAAAATACTCAAATTCTAGAGGATAATTAGAAAGGCTCGGTAATAATGTGGCCTAAAGCACTCTGCACTTCGGTATCGTATGTCACACATGAGATCCTCCTCCAGTGTCATGTGAATGAATTTATCCTTGAGTGAACGGTAAGAAATCCTGATCTTCATCGCCTCATAATTTCAGTGATCAGAAAATTCTAATTCGAACTTTAATTGAGGCAGGACTGTCTCAATTCCTGGCCGTGAAAGTGCCTCTTAGTCTCTATGACACTTGTAGATTGGAATCATTGCCAAAAAAGTTTATCAGGTTTCTTGGATCATTGTTTTCAATCAGTGTGAAGTACTTCGAAAAATTACTTTCCTCATTATAAGTAAGTGACAGAAAGTTCCGAACTGTGATTGAAAAAGATGCGCATGTGTTTATAACAATAAGTGCAATTGGCTTGAATAAACCGTGGATTTCACAGGAACGACTAACTTTACTCAGTTCAAACGTTTTATCGTAGAAATAGGCCCTATTTAATACAACACTATTCGAAAAAAATCATGATTGATGCACATTATAACAGGAATTAAAATTGCCTAGTCTTAACTGTGATCGAATGAAATGAGACTAAATCCCAAGAATCAACCAAGCTGTGGGTAGGCCACTCAGGTTTCAGCGTCGTGTACAAGTTCCAGTTCAAATTTTGCTCTCACCAGGCCATGCCGAAAGATTTTTTACGCTGTTTTGTATTTGTGCTTGAAAGTAGAGCCTACACGTCATACTGCGCGCTTGCTTTGCAAGACCAGGACTTGACATTAGTGTTTCGCTAATTAAAATCAGGTAGATAGTTCGATGGTATTTTTACTGTCAAAAAGTGCAAAGAAAAATTGTATTAGTTTTCTCTGTTTAAAAATAGTGACCAAATAGTGATGCTTTGATTCCTACTTGGAATTGTTCGTAGTTTTCCTATTGGGTGATGTTCGAAATATTTCCGTGCTCACCAGTTAGATATATTTTAAAAATTGATTTGTTCGTGAGAGACTAGTTGATCACATTTTTTAAAGTGTCGAGGAAAACTGTGCAGCAACATACGTGAGCGTACATGCTGTTTAATAATAGAAAAAATAAATTCCTTTTGTTGTATTAGCTTCCTTCGCAAAGTCATAGTGGCGAGAAAATTGTTATTACTATACTGAGAAACACTCCGAAAAATACATAAATGCGACGACAAAGTGAAGCTGGTCAAAAAACCAATAAGTTTCACCAAGTCTAGCGTGAGTTTGACAACACGAGAAACCCTCGCACCGGCGGACATAAAGTGAGCGTTGGAAAAGCTCGTAAAAGCGTAAAAATTCAAAATGACTCGTCGGTCTCGAGTGCCGCCCATCATCCGCATGGACTCCCTGCACTCGGACTCCGACGGCGGCGGGGAGATCATCGAGGTACGAGACATAGAGGACATCAAGCGGCAGATGAAGAGGACAGACCGGCACCGGCGTACCAGCAAAGTGTCGCTCACAGCCTGGGGCTCCCGCACCTCCTTCCAGAGTATCAGATTTGACCCGAACTGTGACAGGTGAGTGCGCCTCTTTTGTCGTATCCATGTTGGTTGTTATTTGAGCATGTGAAGCGCGGGATGAAGATACTCATGTGGTACTGATGTTTATGTGATACAGGTATTCATGCGGTACAGATGTTAATATGATGCAGATATCCATGTGATGCAGATATTCATGTGATGCAGATTTTCATGTGATACAGATGTTCATGTGATGCACAAATTCATGTGATGCAGAAATTCATGTGAGCAGTGCACCTTCTTTCAAAACGATGGCGGAGTTATAGTGAGACGAGAAGCTACTGAAGCTTGGGATCTATCTTGCCTCGGTTACAGGCTTTCAGCGTCACTGTAATCATCTGGCGGTGCTTCACATGGTCAAGATTAGGTTTGGCAACCTAGGGCAGCATCAAAGTGAAATTTTAGGATTTTTTAACTCGTTCGCTGCCGCAGGACGCACATGTGCGTCCTGCGGTCTCATGTTAAGTTAGGTTGTACGTAGCAGAGTTTAGAAAAAGACTTTACTGGTCAAAAAAAAAGTTGTATCTCTCATAAGAAGTGTGAAAATGCAATAGCACCACTCAGAGGGATATAACTATTGTATCTTTGGTCATTAGCGTTCCCATGGGGGAAATGTGAGGTCCTGACTTGAGAGTTAGGTCGGTCTTTTTTTGTTGAAATAAAATGTTTCCTGCTTTGTTAAGGACCATCTTTTTGCGGTTCACTGCTGTCCTGTTTTTCAGTACCTCTAACTTTTTTCTTGTTCCATAACATTCCTTCTTATTTACCTGTTTCTATACGCACGGGATCCCTTGCAGGAACACCCTTTGTGCACAGATTCCTCGTTTCCTTAACTCCAAACTAAATGGTTCTTCATACTTCCTCTCTTTGAACATCTATGTTGGGGCAAAGGGGGCTAAAACTAATTTATAATCAATCAATGTACTAGCATGATGATATTCTACCCCGTATGCTTAAAACTCCTTAACAAAAGAAATTGAAATAATTTAACTGCTGTTCATTCACACCGAAACTAAATTGAGCAATTTACCTAGTGTTAAATCTGCAGTGAACGTGTTAAACATCATAGGGATGAAGTACTCTCGTTTATGGATTTCGTTTTCTTAACGGTTCAATTTTTAAAACGACAATGCTTGCATCCACCGGTATCATGTAGTACGTGCTTAGTCCAGGAGTCACGAAGCATCATTTTCTCATTCGAAATTGGCTTTCCAGTCTCCTGATATGAACCCTATCGGAAATCTGAGGGACCAATCGGAGAGGGAACTGCAAGCCTCAACACTTCTTCCTTTTATGTCCAAAAATGTTTTCTCTATATTTGTTCGTACTAAGGTAGAATATTCACTTATTTTGTTTTTAAATTTTGTAAAATCTAGGCAACATAATGTAAAAGCTTTGATCGATCTAAAAAGTGGTCTTATAAACAATTAGAGTAGATTGTATCCATAATATCTGCATTTGCAAAAGGTAGCGACAAAAATTTTGGCCCGGTAATATGAGAAACTTAACAGATGTAATTTTTACGCAGAAAATTGTCAGGCTCGATGCTACTGGCAGCTGTTTTGAAACAAATGCGTGTTGCTAAATTTCCCGGGAACTACTGAAAAATCTAAATCATCTCCCCTCATGGTGCAAAACTGTTATAGCTTTGGGAATTAGCACTCGCAGAGAGAAATAGAAAGTTCAGAGCTGAAGGTAAACCTTCCTTTTGTTGAAATAGATTATGGCCTTTTGTTTCCGACCATCTGTTTTCGGTTCGCTGCTGTCTTGTTTTTCAGTACCTAGTCGTACTATCTTCTTTAACTTCCATCTTGTCTTCTTACCTTCCTTCTCAACTTACTGTTTCTATGCGAAGGGGGTCTTGAGTGGGAACACACCTTGTGCATAGATTCCGTGTTCTCTAAACTCAATCGTTAATAGTGCGTTCTTCCTTCATCTTTTTGGAACACCGTTGATGGGATTAGGGGGGCCTAAGCTAACTCATCTAACTTATCTAATTTTTCATTAACTTTTCTCAAATTTAAAATTTGTGCTGCAAAAATTCCCGCACCCTTCATCCAGCATCCAAGAACTTTCGATATGATCGCCCATTCATCATCTTCGATACTTTGACATTTTCAATGCTTTAATGGATCAAGTTGTAGTGTTTTAGAATCATGCACCGGTCCCAGAAACGTACAACGATCAAAACCTGTACTTGACGATGAGAGTCACTGACATGCTCTCGAGATTGCCCTCCCTGCTGATGGCTGAGTTCTCAGGAGACTTTGGTTCACCTAATGAATTCTCCGATAGTGAAGTTTCATAGTTACGAGAAATGCAAACAAGTTTGTTTGTAAATATTTGAATAATGAATTTTCATAATTTTTTTCTGAGCCATAAAAATCATGAGTGAAATTTGTAGCTAATAAAAATGGGGATTTTATTCATGGGTTTCTGCCAAAGGTTGAAGCGCGATCATCTTCGCTCGATACATTTGTGCGCGTTAGAGTGCTGTCAATGGGAATAAAATGCATTATAAACGGGTAGTTATCAAAATTTTACATGTAACAAAATTTATATGTAACAAAGCGCATTTTTTATTTTCAAGTGCAAATTGGATCAAAATGCTAATAAACTCAACTTACATTTACAAGGAAAACGCAGAAGAGTCTACGGAATACTTACCCAACATTTCAGTATTGTGTGGTGAGGAAAATATTTTTTTGACGTAGCACTTTGCTCACCAGGTCAGCCATCGTTGTAATCAGAAATTTGAGTTATGTAATTTAATTGTAAAATATTAAAATGGAAAATTGTGAATTAGTAAAAATTTTTCGCTTCAAAATGTTCATTAAACAATATCGTTTACAATATACGCTGTGAGGGACACGATAGAAGAAATTCCCCATTACATGAATTTNAACTCAACTTACATTTACAAGGAAAACGCAGAAGAGTCTACGGAATACTTACCCAACATTTCAGTATCGTGTGGTGGGGAAAATATTTTTTTGACGTAGCACTTTGCTCACCAGGTCAACCATCGTTGTAATCAGAAATTTGAGTTATGTAATTTAATTGTAAAATATTAAAATGAAAAATTGTGAATTAGTAAAAATTTTTCGCTTCAAAATGTTCATTAAACAATATCGTTTACAATATACGCTGTGAGGGACACGATAAAAGAAATGCCCCATTACATGAATTTCAATGGCGCTAATGAGAATGTCATACAAATTCATGCGCAAGCCCTTGATCGCACTATCCCATTATGTAATTCTCTCGGACAGACGCGAAAGAGGTCTGTCTTCCTTAGATTACATCAGGGACTAAGCTTATTAGTGGCGTTCTCTAAACATCACCCGAGAGTCTTGTATAGTTTGACGAACTAAGTTTTATTTATATCTTATGTTCTTTCGTTCTTCAGTCATGGAGCACGGTGAGATTTCTCTGGGCAATGCCGTGGGCATACGAGTTGTCTGAACAATAATTCTTGTGTGCAGTTGTTTTTAGTTTGTGGGAACTCGTGTCAGTCTCAGCTGTTGATGCTTCCGTTACAAGCGTCTGCGGAAATAATATCAGCAGAGCATCATTTTATTTTCAGATGAACCAGAGGCTGTGGATGAGCCGTGTTCTGTTTAGAATTTGAGCTGTGCGTTTGAAACCAGCGACTACCGGTATATTTCAACGTGAAGACACTAGATTTGAATTACAGGCGAAAAAAATAAGTAACACACGTGTGTGCGACGAACGAAAACGCATGAAAGCTCATACATAAGTGAGGTGATATTTTTAACATTAAGTCAAAAGAAAGATAATTTAGGGGATTCTTATACCAAGTATGGAGCGAGGCTTGTGTTTAAAACATTAATATTATGCTTTGTGAATGCCAGTGTCCAGTACTTCCATTAGCAGCCGTCACACTCTGAAATTTATTGGGAAAATCTGATCATCAAATGCTGCACTTTCCATTGCAGACAAAGAGTTGATGAAAGAAGCATGAAAGTAGGAACGGCTTGACTCGCATCGATCCTGTTGCTTCAATATATTTTAGCTTTCTAATCCCATTTCATTTCTCTCCACAATATTGCAGCTCCATCGGTGAGTTGAAAAATCTCACATTGATATTAAAACACGGAATTATATGTACCAAGTAAAATTTCTTTTCTGGAAAGTTCTTTTTGGAATTATTAATATCAGTCCGAACATTTAAGAAAAGGCGAGATATTTTCTGAGAAAGGGGAGTTCGAGCAATAAACTCTAATGTGTGCCTTCAAATATCATACAATGTGCCCGAAAATGTGTGGTGTGTTCTTGAATTCAAGCTCGAGAAAGTTTTTCGTCTACTCGGTCTGTTATTTGTCTTACAATTGGGAACGTTCAACAACTTTGCGGNTTAAAGAAATGAAAACTGGTCACGGGCAATTATTAAAATTAGAGTTCACACTCAGAATAAATTTTTCATCTGTTTTGCCGTAAGTCATAGAGGGAAAATTACCGTAAAATGAACGAACGTTTCAGGATCGTATCGTCATCCATGATTAGTTTGGAGTTAAAGAGAATTAAACTAGATAGGACAAAAACGACTAGGAAGATTGATTAAATGTAATAATTTATAAGTTTTCAACGCTGTAAGTGATGTTACTGGGTAGTGCAACCCGTTGTTGCCATGCGAACATCGGTCTTTGCACGGGAAGTCGCAGGTTCAGCGGCTTATCGTAATGATGGCCAGAGCTTTCACTAATCGTCCTGTTCTAATTGACCTCATTAAGCAACGGCCGAGCTCATTTTTTACCGCTTGATTATCGACTCTTGAGCTGATATTAGGTCGCGTATTCTTCTGGAATTCTGGGTTTTGTTTTAGGAAAAATGGAACTGCTTTGAAATAGGAGATTGAAGTACGGTATTGGAAAATGGCTTCGGTAGGGCGATAAGCACCAGTGATTGTACTGTGCGTGAGGGGTTAGTAAAAAAAAGCTGTCTTCTATAACTTTCGTGGTGGTATAGCTCCAGTAGTCGAGTAAATATGCAAACCTATTTCGATACTGAATGAAATTCGTAGAGAGCTAGAAAATATCATTCTGCAATTTACATCGTAGAAACCTAACGAGTTGGATGAGCTTGAAAATTAGGCTTGATAGGAATTTTTTTGTTCGTGACGCAGCTCGTGTTATGGAATCAATCTCCAGTTGCAACGATGTGCAATTCTTTGCCGACAGTTAACTCGAAACCGCGTCATTGCCTTAAGTCAGGTGTCGGTATATAAGTTTACACCCAGCAGGTTTTTCGGTTAATAATTCGCAATATTTTTTCAAGAAAGAAATTGGGAGAAATGTCACAATTGCCTTTTTTCAAACTATGCTCCACCGCCAACCATGCAGTTCGCCTGCCATTCAAATTATTGGTGTTCTCTCAAAAAAGTCGTTCACATTATGAAGGGATCTTGTCGGCAAACCATGTTTTGAGCTCTTCCTAGCTGTTGAAGTATGCTAGGAGAGTAAGTTCGAGATCGATGACAATAAGGGGTAATCCGCTGGGGCTTAGCTTGGTAAGGCGATAGTTTGTCAAGGGCAAAAATCTTGTCTGATATTTTTTACCGCGTGATGATGCAGTTTGTTGCAGCAAAATCCCCATCTCGCATCTTGTCGCCAAATCTGGACGTTTTCCCATCAGAGCATGGTTTAATTAATCAGCAATGACGTTAGTGAACGGTATCCGTTGCGTCACCTGGTGTCAGAAGCGCATGGTATACCACTCTCCTCTGGGCCCACCAGATGCACAACATTGTCTTCCTTCCAAAGCTTTTCGGTTTGCGATCGGTGTGGATTGTTTTCTTCGGCCAACTCATGAAATTGTACATTTTGGGCTCGTGAAGAAACATTTTTGTTATTTAAAATCACCATCCGATGATTATCTCATCAGTATCTGAAGATCCAATTTTCTTTCATGTTGAGAGAACACTTCATGTGCCTGGGCGAATTTGCTCGTTACTCTGTTTGAAACTGGGCATGTTTGCCGAACAAATGCAATGCCAAGCTCACTCAAATTTCCCGGCTCGTGAACGGCGTTTTGACCGTCATTTTACCAGCAACAAATAGCCAAAACAGTAAGACTGAGAACCAACACTTGCTTCCATGCAGCGCAGTCTCGCAAAGCAATCAGGAATGATTAACCGGCACACCTGGAACCCGCATCTGACCACAAATCCTTAATGACGACGGATCCAGAGTTTTTGAAAGTGTTGTAAAATTTGAAAAATAGACGTAGCTCTTTCTAATGGGCTTCCTGAAGCGGACCAACGAATCTTCAGGACTAACGCTTTTTAAGAGTTGAGCAAGATCCTTACCTACCCGCCAACGGATCCCTCCAGGAGGTTAGGCAATAGGTCTAGGTTAGTAAGGTTAGTCTATGCTATGCTACATGACTTTCGCTCCATGGGAGATATTGTTAGGTGACCTCTGTAGATAGGTTTTTGAGACTTCTATCTTTCGTGTCCACGTTGCTTCTTTCAGATTTTATACCAATGTTATCTATCCTTTATCACTTCTTTCTCCTTCGAACTAACTTGCTGTTTTTATGTGTAGAGTATCCTGCGTGTGGACACACATCTGGTACACTAATTCCCCGTTTTTCAACACTCCCAAGCTAAATGGTCCTCTCATGTTGCTCTTGAGATCGCCTTTCTTGGGGCAAGCAAGTCGTACGTATATTAACGAATATATTTCCAATAATCATTTGATGGATATGTCATGGTGTGCCTCTGGGAGAAGGTGACTCGACAATAGCGTCAAAATAACACATAAAAGAATCCAAAATGCTTGTAGCAAGGGTCTGTAAGGTTTTATTGCTCGCCTTCAGCGTTCTATTTTCTCCTTCTTGCACCGTTCTCAAAAGGCAAGCCAGTGTACTGTACAAACGACTTCCTCAGTGAGTTTCTTGTCCTCTATTTCTGAGTGATTTTAAATTTACCCTTCCAAATCGTTTACTTTCTTTCGCTTTTCTGTCGAGAGTCGGGCTAGGCCAGCCAAGATACGCTCATTTTGAGCAAGTGTGGTGTTGTCTGCGTAAGATCTTGCGAGTTTTTCTAAAAAGATCGCCTCAGTTGCGTGCAGACAGCCTTTGAGTCGTCAGACTTCAGTGTCTCATGACAGCCATTTGGATTCGTCCGTTTATATTCTTCTTTCATTGAGAAAAACGCAATGGACAGAAATTGAAAACTGGGGAAATTTAAATCGAATAAATTGAAAACGAAAACATTTACCAAAGAACACAACATTACAAGTAAGTGAAAATAGAAGATTGAACAACTTATAAGAGGAACTCCAAAAAAATTTCTCTCAAAATTATCATTTCATCGATATTATGGTGCAATTTTAAGCGTTCCTGATATTTTCAACCCTGAACAATCTTACCCTTCGACTGCATTTCATGCGCCAAAGAGATAGGACAAGAAGCTCAAGGAAATTGTCTGTCTTTTATGAGTTAAAATTAATTTTCTTTGGGAAGCGCTCACCAATTAGGCTTGTATTTGCTCAATAAACTGCGCGTAATTCCGTCGAGTTGAAGCTAGAACTATTTTTTAACGGGATATACTTCTCTGGCAGGTTTCTTTCTTAATACGGGAGAAACTTCGCTGGTAGATTTCTTTTAATTTTAAATGGGCACGAATTTTATTTCCTGATTTTTCCTCAAACTCAGAGACAACTGAAACGTTTAAATTAAACTTAGTTTCTTCAGAAGTTTGCTAATTTCGAAAGCAAGAACGAGAGTGTGAAATAAATTGGCTTTGAAAAGTTCGTGTCCTGAATGAATTTTTTGACGATCTAGTTACTGAACTCATAGTCTTCCGTGAATAATATTAGAGAGGTGGTTTTTAACCTTTTTCGCCAATTCCCCCGTTTTAGTGAGCCAATTTTCCATTACTCACCACAACTTCCTTTTACTTATCTGTGACATTCCTAACCCAGCAGTGTTGTCATTTTTACCCAAACATGACACACAATATCTCGTTATGGGTGTTTTGTTATTAAAATAAACTGTAAATGCTTGTGATTTGGTAAATAAGTCAACATTTGGATGTAATGTTTTAGATTTTGAAAACCAATAGATTTTTGGGGGATGGAAACAAATACCTGAAATTTCCCACCTGGCAACTCCGCCATTCCCCACCAGAGGGGACTTCCCCACAGGTTAAGAAGCGCTGAACTAGACGAATGCGGTCGCTGACTGAAGACGAAGCTTGCATAAGGTTTTACTTTGGGTAATTTGGATCACCACATTTGAAGTACGGCTGTAAGAAAATTTGCTGTTACTGGAAAATAGCAGCTTTTGCTGGTCGTGTAGGTATTTAAGGCTTTCTGAGACTGGCTTTCCGCGAGAGCATTGTTGTCACTCAGAGTGCTGGCGGCAGTCTCAGCCCTTATTTGCTTGCGCAGGCAAGCTAATCCTCATTTATAGTCCACATTGTGTCTGCTAATCTTCATTCAGGCAGCCAAATGCATGCAAAAGTTTCTCCTTTTGTGCCCGTGTATATATTGCGAGTATGCATCAATTTTGCTTCTTCCTGAATATGAATTCTCCGCACAATGTTTCAATTTAACTTTAATAGTTACGTGAAGGTTAACCTGTGATACCGAGCAGAAAGGCATTCCGCAGTGCAGGAGCGATTTCTTGAAAACTTTATTTCAGAATTTGAAATTATTCTTTTATGTTCCTTTGGCAACCTTTATTCGATTTGTGGAGCAGGAATCGTTTATACGAGGAATGGGAATTGCGTAGCATTTTGTCTGAAAACGTTTCTGGCTTTTTGGTAACTGTGAAAAATTAAAACCCAGTGCTGGCATAAATAAAGTTTGAATTCAAAGTTAGAATAGACTTTCTATCACTTAAGTCATTAGTCACAGAGAGTGAAAATCTATTGTTTATGGTCCGAATTCTAACAAACTAAAGTTTTTTTTTCTATAAAACCGAAGTATAAGAACTTTAAGCTAGTAATTTATTTATCGAAAAAAGGTGTTCTAGATGTGTTGTTTTCGGGAGAAATCTCACTAAAGCCAGGAAATTGTTTTCTTTTTTATAGTTCAATTTTTCTTCGATCTAACCATGATTTTATTTACCTGAATCTTTACAGGCGCACCCTATTCAGTGGATGGAATGCTCTTTCGCTCTCCAGCGTTATTAATATTTGGCTTCTATATTATTTCCTTGAATTGTGACCCTCAGGAGGCGCAAGATAGGCCGCAGATATAGGTTAGTTCGGGTATTTACCCTACGCTGTGAGGAATGATCGCCCTTCTGGGGAGATATTGTTAACAACACTTATGCTATGGGTAGGTGTTTGGGACTTCTATCTTTTGAGTCCACTTCGCTTCTTTCAGTTTTCATGCTATTTTCCCTATCTTTTCTTTGTTGTTTGCTTTTAATTTTTTTAAACTGCTGTTTCTATGCGCAGTTTTACCCTGTGTGGAAACACACCATGTGCATCGATTCCACATTTTCCTTTAGTAGATACTAAATGGTCTTTTATCTTGAATCTGTGAAAACATCTTTGCAATGGAAACGATGCCTCAAACTAAATGCTATGCTACTTACATTCTGAAAACTTGTTTGTGTTTTCGAGAAAACTTGTTTGTCGAGAGCATTTTCATGTAGTTGCAGATTACGAGCTTCATACGGTGAACGCGCGCTAACTCTATGCATAAAGCCATGCCAGAAAAATGCTCAATTAGGCTTTCTTCCGATTAACTTTCTTGCGGAAGTTTGGATGTTTGTTTGAATTTTTGTGCACCTTAATTCTGCCAGCTCTACAATTTTATCTCTTGGATCGTGAATTCCAGGTTTGGTCGGTGATGCTTCTAGTAAGCTTTATTTCGTGAAGACAAAGAGGAGTAGCAATGTACGTGAAGAATCGGGTTGAATCATTCCGCAAATCGTGTGCTTTATGGAAAGTTTTATTTTATTTGTTATTCACCTACTAATGAAGTCTTATATTTCGGAAACTGTTCCCGATCTCACTTCTCTAAAAAGATGTATATTCAGGTTGGCGTGCGAGGGTCTTCTCATACAAGTACGTGTTGAATCTCATTTACGTCGGAAAAGTTTTGCTAATAGTTACTTCTTTTTCTAATCAGGAAACATTCGTCCCTACATCAATCTTTCCAAGGAGGCGCCTATGCTAAATTTTCCGCTTCGTGAGCCTGCTGGAGCTCAGTAAGCTGTTGCGAGACTTGATCAGTTTGTACCCAAAACTACCTCGCTTTTCGCTTTACTTCTGTTCTCTGCTGATATTTGGTGCAGCTTTAGACAATTCGCACGCAAATTAGTCAATTTCCTTTAAAATCGACACGGTATAGTTTATGAAATGGTTCTTCTACAAGTGTTCATTTTGCCGTCGGTGTGCATTACGAGTAGCTGTGTAGTCATAAGCCAGCTTTTTTTTCTAGCTGGAAATCGAGATTAGTGTATCGTGCAGACTTTTAGAGAGAGAATTCTGAGTATTTATATCTTCATCGTTGAATAAAAAACTCACTTGTTGGAATCTACTAAGAATTTATGTTCACTAACTTCATTCTGTCTTAACAATGTGCTTCAAGCCAATGAATTTCAAAGTCCTTCTCATGCTACCGAAGAAATCTCCTTGAAAGACTTCATACAAGATGTAAAACTTTTTCTCCAAGATTTGTAGCCAGACGTTCATTGATATACGAGTTAAAATTGATATGTTAGCCGAAAATTATTGGCTCTCGTGAAAAGCTAGAAATCAATTTTCCACTAAAACATTTTTCTAGCTTTTTAACACTCGACTGCGGCCGGTAGAACTGAAGTTTAATATTTAGTTCGAATTCTTGAAGTCAATTGTAGAGAGCAACGTTGAAAATCCCAATAATTAACTGGGTCATGTTTTCATTAAGTTTTTGATCAAGTAATTTTAACAATTGAATTTGAGACTACTGGTTGGTCGGCAGCATAATGAAATCTCCCTCAGTCAATGTGTTAATGTTACTTCAGCTCATTATCGCTGAAAGTCTGTTATGGTTCTTTTGCTCTAATTCCCTGAAATCTTTACTTCGTATTTCCTCCATTTCATTCAAATTCTCTGAGATCATGCTAGTATTTGTATTTAAACTATTAACTCTGGAATAGAATTTAATATTGAAAATGTTATGGTGGTAACTGATTTACGAAGGCCAATCACTGTGTCTCACTCAATTTTTCATAGAATATTTAAGCTACCAAACGAGTTTTACCTGTTTAATTCAATTTGTCATAGAAATTAAAACATTCAAAACGATTATTATGTGATTAATTCAATATGTCATGGGATTTAAACACACAAAACGAGTATTGTGCGTTTAAATTAACAGTCTTTCAACACGCTTTTTTCAGTCTCTGGACTCTCATCCAGCCGAACAAACCGCTCCTGCCGCACTCCTGCCCCTAGTCGTCGTTAGGAGCTCACCGCTGCAAACTTACCTGTTCTGCGAGATCGAAGTCTTTATTGAATTTGTTCTCTGACAATCTAGGGAACAATTTTTGGAACGATTCAGACGTGACTGCCAGGGACTTGTCTAGTCGTTTCTAATTTCGATTTGCAGAAGTTATTTATTGGAGCAGGGCAGTACGGAAGCGTCGTCAGAGTGAAAGGGATTTATATATACTCGTGCAGTGGGTGTACATTTGGTTTATTCTGCATTTTGGTAGCTGTGAGTAATGAAACCCATGAGCGTTTAGTATTAGGCGGTGATCTGTTGTTTTTCTGCACCCGAAGCTGCAGAAATTGGACTAGATGACATAAAAAAAAATGCCGTTTGTATGTACTCCTTGTTACGGAAAGTGATTCTTGTGATTCGTATCGAAATTTTATCTCTCAACAGAACATTGTCCCCGCATTTTTGGAGCACTTTAAAATACTAAAGCATAAGTTCTCGTACACGAGCTCATGAATGAACTCGAGAAACTGAGTTGATTTCCGTACCGTTTAGCGTTCTTCATATGTTTTAACACCAAACTTACTTTTTGAGACCTCGTTATGAATATGGTAAAGATGTCGCAAGCGCATGATGTCACGTTTCTTTTTTCTTTATCAGAATATGCAGAAATCAACCATCTTAAACAGGTCAATTTCAGCCGTAATCTTCACATAACTTTGAGAGCTCCGTCAGCGAGGAGGGAAGACTAAGGGAGCTGCAAGAAGACTGAAAGTTACGTTACTCTTGCGTCTGCGTGCGTCTCGTCGTCCGGCATTATGCCCCAGAGCTCGGCCGCATTCGCTTCGCACGCACAAGCCTGGATGAAATAGGATCATCTGCAAAGCTGTCTGTGCTGGTTTTCAAGCAGCACGCGAACTTTTGAACGAGCAAGAAATGTGATCGACCTGCCTTAAGCCATCTTTATGTTTGATCTTTCAACTTCAAATGCGTAACGAAATGAAATGAAACTGTTCACTCGGAGCAGCTGCTGATTTTTCCCAGGGCTAGAAAATTGAAAGCAATTTACTCACTGTCGATTCCACGACAGAGCGACTTGCACCTGACGTTCGTTCCTCAGACTAGTCCTTCATAGTACCCTCATGTTGCCCTATTTCAACGCGTCAGAATGGTAACTGAATCGGACTGGAATAAACTCTTTTGGAAGTTTTGACAGTAAAATTTCCTTTAATTTTCTGCATACGAGGTAACAAACGCTTTGAATTAAACTAAACTATTTTAGTGGATATCTAATCGAAAAAACGATTTTCAACGTTCTCCGTTCATTTTTTAAAAGATTCATGAATGCAGGAAAAGTAAGAAAAAAAAAGCATCAATGGAACCTTGAAGCCTTCTTGCGCCGAGATCAGCTGCTCCTATTTCATGTGTCGAAACATTTTTGTCGAGAGCAATCCAAACTTCAAAGGGGCCAAGCGAGTGCTGGCGAATTTATTTTCTCGTTTTTGACAAATACGAAATTGTTGAATTTATTTTCTTGAGGTTGGAATTTTCCGAGGAACAGGTTTTGCGGCGGACGTTACCGAGGACTTGCCGCTGGTTTATTCATTGATTTAAATATAATGTTTCCCAAGAGCGATTTGCTGAAGAAATTTCAGAGCGAAAATGTAATTTTATGGTTCGTTTATTAGACTTGTTTGTGAACAGAATCAACACAACGAACACATTGCAGCGACTAGGAAGTACTTAACTTCCCACAGTTGAGTCACTTCATGAAATGCATTCGACAAACTGGTGTTTGGGGAAGGTTCAAAGTATCCCCCAAAATGCACACTTTTGTGAATGATTAGTCTTTTAAATAGAAAACCACTAATTACTTAAGATCTCGCTTATTAAGATCTATCTTTTTCAGGTTTACTCTAACTAAGTATTGGTCTATTTTTATTTCGCGACTCATGAATTGAAGTAAGCCTTAGCCAGCCGTGAAACACATCGATCGGTTTTCAACATTGTTCTTCTAGCGGGAGCAGCGCAGTTTGAAGTGCTGGTTTAGTGTAGTGTTTTATTCTTTGTTAAATTAGTTAAAACATTGAACCACGCAGTGTAATTGAAAATCATATTTCCGCGACATCATGCTGCTTACGCGAATTTTTTTCAATGTATAGTGTTTTCCGTTCTACGCTCAATAATTCTGAAGAGTGTGCTTCAATCGAAATCAATTCTACGCTTGTTTTCTTTTAACACGAGATTTTTTTGTCTTACTGGCGATGCATACATGCCACGTACATGCGTGTGGTTGTGAGAACCATCAGAATAATGCTGCTTAACACGTTAGGTGCGGCGGGTTAAACTCAAGTTCAATATTCAACTCTCATTAGAATTTTTTTTTGAGATCTATTCCGAAAATAAGGAACATTATATAGATCGTGCCTTTATTTAGCTTTCATTGGGTATTCATGAAAATTGAGTTAGTGACTGCTGGTTGGTCAGCAGCATTTTGAAAATCTCCTTAATGACCACCGGTGGGTCACGTCGCACTTGAAGTGTTCAGGGCGTATCTGCAATGAAACGTTGCTTAAACTTGCAGTGTGTTATTCACCAAAAGTTCAGCGCGCTTAACTCATAAAAAAAATCTCGTATGTTAAAATTTCTGTTAAAAAATTTCAATTTATGCTGAAATTTATAGGCATGGCAATAACGTCGGTGAAATTGAGACTTGCTGCCATTGTAATGTACAATTCCATCGAAAATAATTTCCGTTTTTTCCGTTTATACATGAGATTTTTCACCTGATGAATGTTAATGAATGTACTGCTGTGAGTGAACTGGATAATAAAGGTAAATTACGAAAAATATGTGATAATTTTCTGCCGTGATTCAAAAGTTTATCTTAATGTAACCTTAATCTAGGAGTATAAACTTTATTCAAATATTGCGTAAAATTACCTACATTATTTGTTCATTGCACTAAGATTGCTTTTGGTATTACGCATCACTGAGTACAATTGTAGAACTTATTATCCATAACTCAAGCTGTTCATTTTTCCGCCTGACCGCTGTAGGTTCAAAGTCTTCCTCGATCATTATAGCAATTGCAGCTGTAGCCATCCCTACAAAACACCGAACTTATTCGGCCTACAAGCAGCTTTATTGTGTCCTATCTATTGTGATGGTTTTGAGTCATCATTCTTTTGATCTGTTACTCCTGGAAATAAATATTTTCTACTCGCATGTGTTTCAACGAAAAAAAAAAATGTTTGATTACAAATCACAAGTGGTAGGGCTTTCGAAATACATGTTGATCAATAGACCTCAACTGCTATGGTATTTAGTTACAAATGAAATGCTGGTTTTACGTATGTACTGGTGACGATTGCTGTATGGTAGAGGAACTCCATTTGTTTCATCTATTTTCTCATGATGTTGCATGTACGCTCAGAAGGAGCAATAAATTAGATATTTATCATGTATGAAAACGATGTGGACATCACGTTTAAGCCTTTTGCATAGATTCCTCGTATCCTTAATTCTATAATAAATGGTGCCTTCATCTTCTTCTATTTAAAACGTCTCTGATGCAGTTAGGGAGGCTTAATTTATCTATCATATTAAATGCTATTTAATCTGCTATCTATCATATTAAATGCTATTTAATCTGCTATCTATCATATTAAATGCTGTTAAATCTGCTATCTATCATATTAAATGCTATTTAATCTGCTATCTATCATATTAAATGCTGTTAAATCTGCTATCTATCATATTTGCTATGCTATAAATTCATAGCAAACGAGCTACAACTAAAACATTTTTATCAGTTTAAATTTTAAATCTAAGCTTAACGGATTACGGATTAACAACTCCTACAAACAGAAGCATTGTACTTTCGAAGTAGTGATATGTTGTAATTGAAATATTTAATAATTAACTGAGTTTTTTTGGCTTATATCGTGGTAGCAAGTGAGGCGAGGTGTTAGGCTGATGGAAGTTGGTTTCCTTATATCGCGGGTTAGACTCCAAGAGGGACTACCTTCTCGCCTAAAACGATTAAATTGGCCAGAAATAGGCCAGTCAGGAAATCCTCGATCGTGGGAACTGATAATCCCTCGAAGTTTTTTCTGGGGCTTCCTTTGATGATACGAAGGCAGTGTTTGTTCTTGTCAATACTCATTTTGAAATAGCTTTTGCCAACCCGAAGACTTTGCAATCGCTTTTCTAGCACTACAAGTTGAATTATATTTGAACTCACATTAAAACTTTATTAGATCTCGTTTTTCTTTTACATTATTTTCATAGGAGAATGAAAAAGGGTCATCTTAGAAAAAGATCTGGTAAGGCTTGAGGAAGTTTAGTGGCTTCTCAATCAGGCATCTTCTGATAAATTAGTGGAGTGAAAAATAACTGTATCTGGAGTCAAGAAGCTGAATTTTTCAGCTGTCGCGCTTCATTATTGAAGAAAAATTTATAGGAGATCTTTCTAATTTTTGTATCTTTTTCGTCACTTCGGCAATTTCATCTTGATCCATAACTCCACCATCAGAAAATATGGACTCTGTCATCGTTCATTTATGACCGATGGGAGTGGGCTTTTATTCATGAAACGTTCGTTTTATTTACGGATCGTAACTGTAGCTATTATTTGTACCTCTGACGTAGAGGCCTACTTCGGATAAATCTGCCTTCAATTTCAAAACGGAGCTTTAATGTCAAACTCACAGAGTTAATTTTGCTTGTTTGTTGTGAGTTCGCCAGGCTTCGTTCTGAACGATTATCCCCTTGCTCATGACTACTTATATCTTTTTGCGCTATTGTTGGTTTATGTTCGCTGACAGTCATATTGAATTTACACCACAAGCCTCAGTTATCAGGAAATGGTAATCCTATCGTAAATAATGCTAATTCAAAAAGTGGTTCTCTGCTCAACACAGGATTTACCATTCTAACATAACATCCATTGGCTGGAAGCTGCATAACGAAAAATCATCATAGTAAAAACGAATTCACTTTACTAATGTATTTAGGCTAATAGAGCAAAGGATGGTCATTTGTTACCGTTAGCTTCTTTCAATTTCCGACATCTCCAGTAAAGCCGCAGTGCTGTGGAAGTCTCTGAAGTTGGGCAGCATTCCAAGCTCGAGCGTTGCGTTAGTACCCAGCCCCGGTTGGCAGGGCACCCCGTCTATCTCTCAGCTTTAGGCCGCTAGGCGCTTCTGTTACGAGGTCTGCTGGGCCCCCACAGCCTTGAATCCTAACTCGCACTCAGCAGTTTATGGCAGATCGGGAAGGAATGCTCTCGGCCTTGCCTTGCTCTTTTCATTGAAATAGGTTTTGATCTGCCTTGCCCCTTCTATTGAAAAAAGGTTTTGATCTGCCGTGCCCCGTATTTCGGAAAAGGTCTTAATATGCCTTGTTCTTTCCATTAAAAAAGATTTTGATTTTCTTTGTGCTTTTCATTGAAAAAGGTTTTGATTTGCCATGTACTTTCCATTGAAAAAGATTGTGATTTGCCATGTGCTTTCCATTGAAAGAGGTTTTGATCTGCCTTGCTCTTTCCACTGAAAATAGTTTTGATCTGCCTTGCTCTTTCCACTGAAAATAGTTTTGATCGGCCTTGCTCTTTCCACTGAAAATAGGTTTGATCTGCCTTGCTCTTTCCACTGAAAATTGTTTTGATCTGCCTTGCTCTTTCCACTGAAAATAGTTTTGATCGGCCTTGCTCTTTCCACTGAAAATAGTTTTGACCTGCCTTGCTCTTTCCACTGAAAATAGTTTTGATCTGCCTTGCTCTTTCCACTGAAAATAGTTTCGATCTGCCTTGCTCTTTCCACTGAAAATAGTTGTGATCTGCCTTGCTCTTTCCACTGAAAATAGTTTTGATCGGCCTTGCTCTTTCCACTGAAAATAGGTTTGATCTGCCTTGCTCTTTCCACTGAAAATAGTTTTGATCTGCTTTGCTCTTTCCACTGAAAATAGTTTTGATCGGCCTTGCTCTTTCCACTGAAAATAGTTTTGATCTGCCTTGCTCTTTCCACTGAAAATAGTTTTGATCGGCCTTGCTCTTTCCACTGAAAATAGTTTTGATCTGCCTTGCCCCTTCCATTGAAAATGGTTTTGATCTGCATTACTCTTTACTATTTCCATCGAAAAATTATTTGATCTGCTTTGCCCTTTCCATTGAAAAAAGTTTTGATCTGCCTTGCCCTTACCAAAGGAGAACGTTCTCAATCCGCATCTCTTTCTGTCGGGTGTTTCATTCTGCTGGCTCAGTTACGTCGTGATGATTTTCCAAAAATTTTGTTACGGTAACATTAATTCTTCCCTAGCTCAGGGTCCACTAACTTAAAAAGTTTTGATTACAAAATAAGTGTTCTTCACGTGCAAAAACCCATTATTTATTCGAAATACACAAATAGTTTTTAACACACACCGTAAAAACGTTCATGAGGTTTTAAAGTGCAGTAGCGTCTGTCGTAATTTCAGCAGACTTGCTTAATGATACAGTTATCAGAGATAAGGAAACGCGGGAGTTCTCGAATTGAATAGAAACAATATTTTGTTTGCTCATTTTATCGTGTATGCGTGGAGAGCGATGAGGCTTAACAGAGACCTGTATAAAAATTTACAAAAATTGTCCTGAATCTGTTTTCATTTTAAGTTTCCTTAGGAGAATTATCTTGTCCTTCAGCATATCTTGTGAGCTTGACTTTCCCTGGCGCCATGTAAAATTTATGATAATGTCATGAGCTGGAATTTTAATCTCGTTATTAACGCTTATAGAGACGTGGCTCTCCCATGCCGTTCTCTATACTTTAATTTACAATGTTCCACTTTTTGGTGTTAGTTGTAGCATAGATTTATTTCTGATGAAATGTCGATATTTTTTATTTTATCGTTTTCATTTGGGAATTGTCATCGTCGCAAGCACACATCCTTCTGTTCGACCAATCGCATTTCATGTTATGACCGCTTGTTTCAAGAGGCAGTTTCTGCTTAGGTTGAGTTTTAGTACGTTCCCCGCGTATTGGGCCATGTGTGTCCCAATCGGTAAATTTCTAATTCACGTTCTGATATAAATGAATGACATTTTACCTGTTTCGCGACGTTCATAATGAATAACTGTTATCATACGACGTGGAATGTTATTGTGCAATTGTATTTTCATATTTCTAAAGAAGGATAAAAATGTATTCAAGCAGCAACGTCGATTTCTCAATTCTGCTACTTACAACCTAGCCAAACCAACCGTTAACAACCGTGGAAACGCGGGAACGGGTTGGATGGTACAACTTTATTTCTATGGCAGAGAACAAGGGCAAAGCAAAGAAGAATGAAGGATGATATTAAAAAACGTTTTCTCACAAAATGTGACACTGTACACCTTTTCTAAGCTCTTTTATTCAATTATCATGAGTTTTTTTATCGCCTAACCTTGATCAACGTTATTTTGGCGTGTATCTAAGTTGTTAAACCTGCAGTGAAGCTTTGGAGCAAAACTTGAATGTTGTATAAACGGGAACAAGTGTAAATTCGAATATCTCGGCGAACAATGAATGATTCGCTGCACATGAAAAAATTTGAGGCGTGTAAAATAGAAATTCCATCCGCTGATTTCATTGTAAGAAGGCGCGTACAAATTGTCTGCTTCTTTTTGAAATCACCGTGACAAAAAACACCTGTATTCGTTTGGCAAAGGTCATTGAAATGTCAACTCAATATTAGTAACCTGAGATGTTCAGAGAATTCCGTGATGTGTTAACCTATCAGCAAATCAGTTGAAGTACTGTCTGTGTTTCAATTGCATCAGTAGAGTATGTTAACTAGTTTTAGAACTAAAAGCAATCCCAAAATAAATTCGTATCGAATTTAATTTAAATTTTCATTTCACAGTGATTGAAACACGAATAGAAAAAATTATTCAACTTGAAAGATTGATGGTTGTATTAGAAACAGATAAGGGATAGAGTAGATGAAAACGGACTGTAAGGGGCTCTTGCGAAGCCATTGAATAATTTACTTCTAATGTAACATTGAGAAACAATGTTTCAGTATGTGAATCCTATAACATTAGCATCACATGAAAGCGAAATGATCATACTTCCAAATGCCGTAAAAAAAATTGTTTTTGAAGTTACGTTTTCGTGCGTTGTTTTCACATCTTGTTTACCTCTTCTCACATGCATTTTGAAAAAAATAGGAAAACTGCGGTTGAAAATTCATTCATAATTGAGTGCCAAATTCACGAATCCTTAGAAGCAACTCGAAGAAGGAGAATGCAGTGACATCGAATTAAATTACACTCTCACACACCCGAGACTCCATCGCGCCGTGTAACCAGCCTGTTGCTAGCTCGAGTGATTCAGTTTTGCTTTCTTAGTTGTTTTTACTTCAATTCTTCATATGTTCAAAAAGACTTTCCTTGTAACCAACCGCCCCTCAGAGGAATGCAACTATTGTATCTATGGGAATAAGCGCTCCCACGGGGACAATGTGAGGGCCCGAGCTAATGGTTAGGTAGGCTTCTTTTTGTTGAAATAACGTAGGTTTTTATTTTGTTTCGGACCAACTTTTTTTCGGTTCACTGCTGTCCTGTTTTTTCAACACCTACTACTTTCTTCTTCAACTTTGATCTTGTTTCATGAACTTCTTTCTCATCCTACTGTTTCTATGCCTTTTCTGCATAGATTCCACGTTCCCTTAACTCCATACTAAATGGTGCCTTCTTCCTTACTCTCTTTGGATCTCATTTGTTGAGGATAGGGAGGCTCAAACTAACTAATAATCTAATCTAATCTTGTAACCAACCTTTTACATGCTCGAGTGATTTAGTTTTACTTTCGTCGTTGTTTCGTACTTCAATTCTTTATTTATTCAAAACGCTTTCGTTGTGATAATTTTTCGTACTTCAACTACTTAACTTATTATTTCAACTTCAACCATTTACATCCGTTGTATTTTACTGATGTGTGTGGCGGGCTGAGCGAAAAAAGACTTGGAAATTCTGTGTACTTTTAATGCGACTCCAAATTTCTCTGGTATGGGCTTCCTGCTGACTGTCGTCTTTTTAACTGGATTCAAGCGGTAATGGAAACGAGTGTGAAAACGGTGCATTATATCAAGTTTATGTTATATTATATCATTGAGACCTACAATTATGTTAAGTTTTCTGTGAAAATGTGTGACCACTTACTCCTGCTTTTCCAACTTGAATACATCTGTACAAAAGCCATAAATTTTAAGTGAAATAAATCGAAATCGAGAAGCGGATCAAGTTAAGAATGCGCTCGTCTAAGCCGTATATAAAAATAAAACCTCATCTCAGAAGGTTCCCCTCTCGTTATCGGTAAATAATTTTGTAAAGAATTGGACATTTTTTCCCGAATCCTTACAAATCACCATCACAGCTCACTTTCATAGCTGAATTAAGCCCTACTCTCATTCACGCCAACGTAGAAAAATCTCCATACCTACCCTATACATCCTAAGGATTATTTTTCGCTTATAGCCAAGCTGGCCAAAAAATTAAAACGTCTTCTTACTAAGGGCAACAGGTCTCCGCTTTTTCATTCTTATCCGCTCAACATGTGAGCAACATCATCTCTCCTGCAGCTTTGCGCTACCGGAGTTTTTTTGCAGTGCAGGGCTTCTAGCTTCATGCTGAGATTTACCAGCAAGATCGAAGACCATTTTTGGGGTGCATTTTACGAAGGCAGAAGGCAGCTCACTCTCAGCTATGAGTGCAGGGCAAGTCGGGGCAAAGAAAGAAACCGACATGAAAACGGCTGCTGCAACCAACGCTGAAGCTTTTTGCTGAAATCGCCAGCTCCACCACCTGCTCGTTGTGTTCAGGAGGTGCTACATGCTGTAATTAGGCTGGGGATCGCGCCACGATTGCTCCCTTTAGCTCATATATCGATCCTGATTTAGAAAATTTAGAGTATTTGCAGTTTGTGATGATTTCACTTCGTATTCGCAGTTACGAATATGGGAAAAACTCAACTACCGTCATTCGAGAACTATAGTGTTTAAATAAATGCTCGGCGTGAAACGGTTCACTTGCGCATTTCCGGTGCTTGGTCGTTTGCAATCACCGGTATGCGGGTGCCTTGATAGTTGTTATGCTAGGTTTCAATTTAACTACACACACTAAGTAGTATGGAATGATTATCTCCCAATAATTTAGCTTGATCAGTTTAATATTAATGCGATTTGAAATAATATGTGTCCAGATTTTTGAGCCTAAAAATTGCCATTAGTAAATATCTTGAACTACTTTTTATGCAATAGCTGGTACAATGCAGCTCAGGTTTAAAAGCGCGTGTACTCGCATTTTGATTCAATGTAAATTTCACGTTTATGGCTCGAATGCAGTTGATTTTTTCAATGTTATTCTACGAGCTTTGTGTTTGAAACGCGAGTCTGCCTGAACTGGAACAAGAATGGAGGGAACTCTAAAGAAGAAACTGGGAAGCAAGTACTCCTCGATCTTGCACTTCTGAAAATACACTCAATAACGTATGCTTTTTATAAGTAAATTAGCCACTTAAATGCAGGTATAGTGTTGATGTTCTAGTGTAGCATGTGGCAGTAACAAATATAAAATTCTTCTGGATTAATTTTGAAACGCTTTCCTAATTTAAATTGCAACAATTATGCCTTCTTTTAACTTTATCCCGTTTGACATTTTTGATCGTTTCTACTGTTCATACAACCATAGTTGTTGATGATAAGCAAGGGACTACACTCAGAAGCGAACTCCAAATAAAACTCCAAGGTGCAAATTCGATAAGAAATCGAATAAATTTAAGGTCTTAGTAGAAATGGATTTTGAAATTCATTGGGCGGGAGAGGAGGCATGAAGAAGGACTTGACTTGAGAGTGACTTTCAAAGAGCTCATTCAAGCCAGAATTAGAAAAGAAATATGATATATTCGAGCTGTCAATAGAAGTGAATTTAAAAATTCGTTAGGAGGGAAAGGGGATGAGAAAGGCCCTGCCACTTAGGACGGAACTGCAAAGTCTCCAATTGTGTAGAAATTCGACAATAAAAACAAAATTTAAGAGCTGTCAATGGCATTTGAAGTCCTTGAGAACGGCGAGGGGTTACGAAAAGGTCAATTTTGTTGGCTGAATTTCAGAGCACTTCACGTCATGAGGACTTCTTTACATCTGTCCATTCCCTGAAGTTGACAGCTGATGATGAGTACCTTCATTGTAACCATTGCATGCCATCTAGGAAGCTTCAACGACGTATGTTTTTTTGTTTAATATTTATTTCATTGAGCAACAATATTCATTTATTTAATTTTTAAGTTTTCTAGATGACGTATGGTGCTGTTGATTTACTTACACTTGTCTCTAGCACGGAGAAGGTTATTTAAGTAAATTATATTGTATCTTTTTTTGGCATTTTTCCTTACATGAGAGGTGTCTTAAAATTTAATATTTATTGTTCGAAAAATAAAACTTTATTTCCATGGACCAATTAGTAAAATATGACTGTACAAGTAAAAGTAACTCGATCATGTAATAAATGATTTAGTAATACCTAGTTTCAAAATGCATAGAAAATGAAAACTAGTTTCGATGATCTTTCACAAAAGTAAAGTGTTTTTACATGCTTCTATCGTCCTTCCTTTGCATAGGATTGCCGTCACTAATGAGCGATCAAACCTCACTTCAGTGGTAGACATCCTAGACTCAAATTCTCTTTTACCGTTGAAGGAAAGTATCATGAAAAGAATGTGCAAATACTGTATTATGAAACTTAAGGCGCGCTGTTATCTCTGGTGGAATGAATGCGCGCTTCGTTGCATTTAAAAGCAATCTTGAGGTAAGATAAAAAAAAATTCTAGGTTGTTTTGACGATCTATTGAATTTGCTATCAGTAATAATGCTGAAATTTGAAAAACGCGGTTTCGGTTGGGGAACAATATCCAACTTATTTTCATGGTGTCAGCTTTATGTCAGCAATATTTTTAGTGAAATTTGCTTGGTAAACATTTCTTCAGCAACCCAAAGTGAGCCATGAGACACATGTTTCCGTTATGGACGTGTTTGTGTGTCGTCTTTTACGGCACCGACTTTTTAAAGTCTGTACGAGATAATTCAAGACACCGCGCGAGCTGCATGCAAAAGTGGACGCTTCAACATCTGTGAATTCTTGGACTCTAAAAATCAGTGGCGCCTTTTTTGAGCTTGAGGCAAGATAGAGGTGTTACAAGGTCTCGGGCTCTGTTAGGAAAAAATTCGACGTCGGCTGCCAAATAGATGTTTTGTTCAATAGAAAATTTGATTTCTTCTTAGCCCCAAGGCCGTTTTGTGCCTTGCTCCTTGATATAAATCGGAAATCATGCCGAGTTCTCAGATCTCTTACTAACCTAATGCACAGGGGCCTTATTTGATGTGTGTGCTGAGTCTCTGAAACAGCGGTCTCGTTCACGAAGATCCAGTGAATAGTAGAACTAAAATTTTGGTGATTCATTCACCATTGACTCTCATAAATCGTACTGAAATTTTTATTTTTGCGTAACCTATATTGAATGTTGTCGTTTCCAACTTGTTTTGAACTTTGTATTTTGCAGAACTGATGGAACTGCCCAGGCTCTAAAGCAAAGTTTCTTCAACGGTATCTTTGCATGTGTTTGGATCTTCGTTCTGCGTCTGCAGCTCTAGCTGGTAGAACTATAGTCACACGCATGTAAGTAATGATTACGAAGGCGTAAGTCTTATAGTTTTGAATTGTCTCACTGTCTTCCTTTCCGTTACTGATGCAGAAGGATCTAATCTTCTTCTTGAATATATTTTTCAGCGATAATGAACGAACTGCACAAGTTTCTTTCGCTCAACTCTTGACGCGACTCGCAATTTCCATTGCAAACTTTGATGTCAATTTCTCTTACCCACATCCTCACGAATCAAACTAAATTTGTTAGTGACTCGGGAGTAGACAAATTAAATTCTAATTTTTGCATCTGAAAGACAATCCCAGCCGCATTGCGCTATTTATTTCAGGTGAGATAACTGGGAAATAATATTTTAGCAAGGTTTTCGGAATCAGATTTTTACGATTATGAATTCCCCGTTCAGGAACAGCTCACTTGGATCGTAAAGGAGATTGAGCTCACGAGCCAAGCTTTGCCCTCCACGCGTTGTTACGGCTTGGCTTGATCACAACCGAGAGTTATTCAAGGGCTGCTTTCTGGATGTGACGATCGTGCATCAATTAACACAAACATGTCAGTTGATGCTGAAGGGAACAGTTCATATTCATACTCATTCATTTTTTCCTCGAATTCGTGGATCTTTCGCTGCATACTTTGAAAAATGTCACTTGGGTCTTAATTGCTCAAAACTTTGATAAAACTATTCAAACAAAAACGAAATAACGTGTTTTTACTCTAGTTTTTACTGATGAAAAGGCATGCAGTAACTTGACAGTTTTGTGCTTCGAACATTAGATGGAATGGTCAAAATTGTCATTGCGAATCACGTTCGAATTGAGATAATGAAGTTCAGTTTCAAGGTTGTTCTCTCAGCATCGAATAATCTGAACTATATTCTGAAATATTCAGGAAAAATACAATGAATTATAATTTATGTGCATTTAGTAATTGAAAAGTTTCCGTTTTACCCCAAATAATTAATGTTAAGATACAGGTTACATAAGGATCACATTTCTTTCAGGTCTTGCACTAGGTAAAACACAGCCAAAGAGTGAAACGAATGCAAACACTTTAAGGCCGCCGTCACACGGAGACCAAAGGGTAATGTTTCGTCATAATTTTCCTCAGTCAGCGGCAACACACGGTCTGTCCAGCGCCACGAAACCGTCAGATTTCATGAAAGCTGGTCCCAAACTAAGACTGAAATCTTACTGTTTCGTGGCGAGTGATTCCGCTGACTGTAGAAGATTATGACGAAACGTTACCATTTGGTCTCCGTGTGACGGCGGCCTAAGAGATTTTCGCGGAGGAATGCGATATGAGTTAATTCCATATCCCGCTGCAATTTAACATATAATTAGCGCAAATCATGAAAATTGTCATTGGTAGTAGACCCTTTGGTGTGTCCAAACAACTTTCAGCTCATTTTCCGGGTAAACTTAAGTGGGCAAGTTCACTGATATCGGATATAACCTCCCTTATGAGTCAGGCATCCGGAATAGAGAGGATATTCCTTCGACTTCGGCCATCAACTCCTGCATTAAAGTCCGTAGACGAGCTCCTTCTGTGATTTCGATGCACATGATCCTTGACGCCTTGGGCTCCTAGGAATAGTGAAGATGTGTTTCGAAACGTAACTTCTATTCATGAGATCAATTCAGCGATAACGGAAGTGTCTTGACGCGATGTTTCGAGAAACGCTGAGGCGCTGTGTAGCAAGCAAGCAACGCATACTCGGACATGGGCACCAATTTACTGCCTTTCTACCCCACCTGAAAAAAATGGGATTGAAATGCAGGAAAACTGGAGTAAAATTATTTAAAATTACGCAGCTCCGCAAGGTTTTACAGGGTGGGAAACTATTCAAGCGTGAAGTATTGAAAATTCAAGAAGAGAAGAATTCGAATTTTGTTGCAAAATTCCATTTTTTAGTGCATTGTTGAAACTGTAGTCAAATGAAATAGTACAGAACAAGTCGACAGGAACGTGCCGAGTTGTCACTTGCTACTCAGGCGACGTGTCAACAGACACCAGCCACGCACCGCCAGCAAAGTAGATGAGAGGAAAAATTCAATTACACCCAATTCAAAATCATGTGCTGAGAAGGAGGGTTGAAATACCTACTTGAAACTGGAATTCATCAGCAGAATTACAGATAAAGATACTATAAAAGGAACATTTCTTTTTCTATGATGGATTACGGGAAATTTCGTTTGTGTTTCGTAGGAATATTGGTTTCTCCTCAAAATGTAACGAATTACATATTATTTCATTAGTGTTAATCCTTTTTCAATTTCCAATGAGTACTCAATTGTTATATACATTTATCAGGCCATTATGAGATGTATGAATGTTTTATCTGCTGTTAGCATGTTAAGTACGTGCAGTAATATTAATGTATATCTATCGTATTATATACAATGTCTCTCGTTTTAATGGATGTCTTTGTGCTGCATTGATGTCTTCTGCATTGTATGCAACTCTATGTTTGTTATCATGTGTCCCTCAAAAAACCCTTCAGGGGGATACAACTATTGTATCCATGAGAATTAGCGCTCCCTGGGCGAAAATGTGAGGTCCTGAGCTGAGAGTTGGCTAGCCTTCTTTTTGTTGAAATAAAACGTTTTTGTTATGTTAAGGACCATCTTTTTTCGGTTCACTGCAATCCTGTTTTCCAGCACCTATTACTTTCTTCTTCAACTTTTATCTTATTTCAAAACCTTCCTTTTCCTTCTTATCTTACTGTTTCTATGCAAACGGGATCCCTTGCGGGAACACTCTTTGTGCATAGATCCCACGTTCCCTTAACTCCAAACTAAATGATGCCTTCATCCTTCCTCTCTTTGAATATCTTTGTTGAATTTTTCCCCTACTTGAATCCTTTTAAATAATCTTTTTTCAATCTTGCTGTTTAAATGCATAAAAATCCTTAAAGGGAACACTCTTTTTCGCTGACACCGTTCCCTTAAAACATATTTAACAGTGCTTCCCTCTTTTCTCTCTCGGGAACACATTTAATGTGGTTATGGAGACTTGAGCAGACTTCAAATCTTATTTAATCTTTCCTAAGCGTTTTTGAAGCCCTTATCAAATTTCTATTCATTAATGCAACATCCAGTTTCTTCTCATCCGATTCTGAGTTCGTGGTTGCCTGATTTACACACTCGGGAGATGAAAGTTCAGAAATTGAGTTCGTAATTCGGCTCATGAAGATAGACGGCCTAGTTAGACTCGCTCTGCTGATCTGCGATTTTCACTATATTTTTTACTTCGGGTTTGTTTCTGCTGTTGCTCACGCGTTCTGACTGCTGCAGTGTAGCGTTGCAGTAACTTGCTCTTTAAAGATAAAGCTATTCTCTGTATCTCCGGGAATAAATTAGTACATTTGTACATGAATGTCTGTTTATGAGTGTATATTTGTACGTATGTATACATTTGTAATTGCATCAGAACATGTATTCGTATACTCGTATGTTGTGTTTGCTCTCGATGCTTACAAATTGAGGCTGCGTTAAACGACACAACAATACTTGTGGCTGCGTTTAAGTGAAACAAGAGTAGTTGGGGCTGCGTTTAAACGATACCAGAGTTGCTGGGGCTGTGTTTAAACGATACCAGAGTAGTTGTGGCTTCGTTTAAACGACACAAGAGTAGTTGGGGCTGCGTTTAAACGATACCAGAGTAATTGTGGCTGCGTTTAAACGATACAAGAGTAGTTGGGGCTGTGTTTAAACGATCCTAGAAGTAGTTGGGGCTGCGCTTTAACGATACAAGAGAAGTTGGGGCTGTGTTTAAACGATACAAGAAGTAGTTGGGGGCTGCGCTTAAACGATACAAGAAGTAGTTGGGGCTGCGCTTAAACGATACAAGTGAAGTTGTGGCTGCGTTGGACGAGAAGAGGTAGAGGCCTACTAACGTGAATCATGTTTAATTGCGAATAGCTTTTACCCATTAGAAAACTCGTTTGTCATCCCATTCCGTTCCTAGTTTTTCCAATTCATGTTTTACAGTTTTTTCACGCGGAATAGTTTAACAAATATTTGTCAAGCACGGCTTAAACATTTACGAATCGGTTATAAATGTCAACTTGATTTGATTAGTTTTTCCTTCATTTTAAAGTGTTCTCTTTCGTTGCTGCAATATTAAGCATTGAAAACCAGTACAAGACACTTAACGAAACCCTCCAAAACTTCTGGAATAAAAAACAAAGAGTCACAAAGTTTTTTACGAACTTTCATGTGATGATTCAACTTGCTAAGCATTATTTTGAGGGCTTTTCTAATACCAAGTCTAATTGTGACCCTGAAAACACAGTAGCGCTTGCTTTCAAGCTTGATCCTGTAAATTTCGGTATTCAGTCGCCAGCGATTGGTCATCTCCGAGCAGTTCTGGATCGTCTCGAGGTCTTAAACAAAACAAGACCTTCCGACTGCCTCACGTCTCATCCCGTCACCGTGGACGGCTTTACCTCCAACTAAGTGCTCTCATTCGGACCAAATAGCTGAGAAGTTGATTCTCGTAAGGCTTAACAGCCGCAATTCTTCATTCGATAGAGGTAGCAATCTAACGCTCCATCGACTCGACCGCAAAATAAACTTGAGTTGCGGCAGCGGCTTCCTGGTCAATTGGATAAAAACGAGTGATGGGATGCGCTGATGCAGTGTCGGGTGTTTGTAAACGGGCAACCGCACAACGTTAGGTGGATATTCTATTTCAAGGGAATTTGAGAGACTACCACGTAAAATTAGTAGCGAGAAAAATTCAGCTGGAATTTTGCTAAAATTTGCTGAAATTTGGTGGAATTTTTCAATGGAGGAGAATGTCTCCAACCTGAAACGAACAAAGATTCTTATGTGTCAGGTTATCTCGAAAGTAATTTTTGGTTGAGAAATCGACGCAATGCTTCGAGGAACATTGAGGGACACGCAAGCAATGTATGTTTGAACGTGGATACTAATTTTTAGTCTATCTATGTCGCCTGAAAAGAAAGGACTGAAAAAGCGGGAAACTGGGGTAAAAATTTTCAAAATTTAAGAGAACGGAAATTACAAGCATATTAAAATACGCGAAAAGCTGTGAAATTATTTAAACTGGAAGTATTGAAAATTTAAGCCTAGGAGAATTCAAATTTTATCGCGAAGTTCCACTTTTACTTCTACGGCAATGTAAATCAATAGACTATTATAAACGATATTTGATAGAACAAATAAAGGATTTGATTAAAATCACACTCAAACGTTAAACAAAACATCCTCTCCGTAATCAGCTCAAAGTCAGTCTATTTTCAATTCTACTCATTACCCGAGGTGTGCACGGTGGCTGCGAGCGCGTGGATGTTACGCGTAATTCCACTCGACGAAATGCGGCGCCCTATTTTGACCGGGGTGTGTAATTACGCTTGAGCTGGCAGAATTATTTGCCGCACCTGCCTCGTCGTCAAGTGCAGGAGGCAGAAATATAATCGCTCGACTTTTTGCAATGCGGACGCTTCTTCCAAACGATGACGGTTGCCAAACTTGACGGCATGTAAATGAACTATAGTTGCATGTGTATTTTTTGTCAGCTAGCGCTGACTTGCTTTGATTTACTGTGTTCTGTATATATGTTCTTTGAGATTTCGTGAATCGTTTACTCCTTATGGTAAACTTTTTTATTCATAATTAAACTTACGGATTCAAAACCCTAGAGCGTGATTGTTTATTTTGCTATTTTAAAAGACCTACCCTGTAAATTCTTCACTTCTAATACGATTGTTGAATTTTGGACTGTCTCAACCAACGATTCCCACCCTCTTTTGGCGGTGGCCTACCTCTTTAGCTTCAAAATCCAAGTTTTTTCCTGACGATATTTCTGATTTGAGAAACTCCAACTAACCGGGATGAAGCCTAAAATCCATTCTCTTGGTCAAAACAACATTCTAAAAACATAGGTTCTTGAAAGGAAAAAATAAAGGAGCCAAAACACAATTAGAGTCCAGAGAAAAAGTTGAAAAAAATCAAGAAAATAACTCAGAGGCTCCAGATGGGACCCCTCAGAGGGATACAGCTATTGTATCTACGGGAATCAGCGCTCCCAGCGGGGAATATCTGAGGTCTCAAGCTAAAGGTTAAATAGGCTTTCTTCTTGTTGAAGTTGAATAGGTTTTTGTTTTGTTAGGAACCATATTTTTCGGACCACTGCTGTCCTGTTTCATAGCACCTATTTCTTTCCACTTGAACTTTTTTCATGTTCCATAAACTTCTTTCCTAACTTCTGGTTTCTATGCCCCTTGTGCATAGATTCCGCCTTTCTCTAAGTCCATTCTAAATACTGCCTCCATTCTTTCTCTTTCTGGAACGCCTTTGTTGCGTTTAGGGAGGCTTAAACTAACATCTAATCTTCCACGCAGGAACTCCCATATCAGCTGACGTGATGGAAACCAAGGAAAAATGAGACGTACACAAATGTTGATACTCTCTCTCGAAGCCGCCAGTTGTTGCTCTCATCCTGTTCTAATAATTGGGTGCTCAATTGGACGAAGGCTGTCGCTCTGCACAATGCAGTTCCGACCAGTGCCATTCACGTCCAATTATAAAGGATTTACTGCTAAAGAACTTTGCGCTTGTCTTGATTATCCTGAGTTGTGGGGGAGTTGACTGTCTGCAGTTGAGGTGTCTCAGAGCGGTGTTTAGTGCCTAGCACTCAGCTAATTATCGCTCCTAACGCGCTCGTGGGACGGCTCGTTTCGAGGCGCAGGCGAGACCTCTGCTATGATCAATGCAGGCGTTGGTTATTCGAAGCAGGGCATCGCGATAGCGTTCTTCCTTCAGATTCTGCTCACAGGATATTGTCTATTGCGGTACGCTTGTGAAATGTCTTCAGGTCGTCACAGGTTGACCCATTTAAGGGTTCTAAGTTTTCTCCGTTTAGGCGCAACAAGATTTCAAATATTCTCTCCCAATATTTCTCGAATCATATAATCGTATCTTGGTTTAAACCAGACCCCATAGCAGGGCTGAAGCTTCCATTATATTCTGGAATTTAGAAGTATGAACACATGCAAAGATACTAAATAAATTTTTGTATCATGACATGAAGTACCAGTACGCATTAGTAGTCACTGTGTACAACATGAATATAATTTTCCCTGTTTTGTACTTTTTACTGAGCCATTCGTTTGCCACAAAGAAAGCTTATTCGCATGTGATCAAAAATGTGTTTTTATGCGAATAATTTATTCACGGTTCAGAAGTTATTTTTGTGAGATGAAATTATACCTGAAACCACTCGTTTGTTCATTCGCTTCTCGCTACACGCACACAGTTGAATCGGACAGTGCTGTGACAGCGACAGTTGTGTTTGACAAAAAATTAATTTAGTTCGGAATCGAGAATTTCGTTCCCCAGAAATTCAATTGTTTTGTCAATTAAACAAGAATGTCGAGGCTTCCACTTCCTCTCTTTCGAGATGCTGCCCGAAATCTAGTAAAAATAGCTAACTTCTGTAAGCTCAATCGATACCCGCATCTTCAGGCGGATGCAACTATTGAATCTATTGGAATTAGCGTATCTAGGGGAAAATGGAAGGTCCCGATCGGAGAATTGGGTAGTCCTTCTTTGTGTTGAAATAGGTTTCCGGCTTAGTTAACACGTTCACTGCCGATTTTCTAGTAGGTGAATTGCGTATTTAAGTGTCTGTCTGAATGAACTTAACATGAGACCGCTAGACGCACATGTGCGTCCAACGGCAGCGAACGTGTTAAGGACCATCTTTTCTTGTAAGTCCATTCCTGTCCTGTTTTTCAGCACCTACGACTTTCTTCTTCAACTTTTACTTTGTTTTGTAAGCATCTTTCTAAACCTGTTTCTATGCATAGGGTATCTTGTATGAGAATGCACCTTGTGCATAAATCTTTTCCTCTCTTTGAAACACCTTTGTTTGGGTTGAAGGACGCTTAAACTGACTTATAATAAAATCTAATCTAATCTTTCTATAACCCATAATCAGCCAGTGAGAAGATGCTAGAAAATTCATTAATGAAGATTTGCGTGTGAGCTGCAATTATATCTTGGTCATTAACTCTAAGCATCGATTGCTAAAGACAGGCGCCTCAAGTTCTTGTTAAGACGTCTTTTAGAGAATCAAAAATAGAATAATATACTCGGTAACCATGTATACAAACGGTGCGATAAATACTTGATACATGGTTAAAAATTTATACACTACAGTTTCACTACATCAAAGTAATAAAAATTGAACATCTTGAGTATTTGTGTAGGCTGAATAAAAAATCTGTGTCAGAAAAAAGAAATAGTAAAACATAACTATAGTTAGTTAAATACGGCAAAAAATAGAATGCAACGTGACAAATAGTGTCTTATACAATGATGAAAAACATCATTTTGTGACACAACCTTTTGTTGCTAGTACAGCTTTCAACCGCTTGGGGTATTTACTTCAAAGGTTCTAGCAAATATTTTGTAGGTATCTTGGCTCATTTTTCTTGACAGGTTTGTTTTTAAAATCTGTTGGATTCCTTTCGATTCTCACCACGGGTTCTCAATTAGATTTAGGTATGGCGACTGACTTGGCCGTCCCATAGCCTTCATCTCTTCTGATAGAAGCATGCCATAGCGCTCATGGCGGTATGCTTTGGGTCGTAGTCTTGCTTCAATGTCCATCGTCTTGTCATATAACTTCAAGTCATATGCGAGTTACAAAAGATTATGATCAGGATCTAGTAATACCTTAGAACATTTATTTTTCTTTCAATAATGCGGTGTGGGCCATTGCTTGCTGAAGAGAAGCAGCTCCAAACCATTAGGCTGGCTCCACAAGCTTCACAGTTTGAGTTGTAGGAACATGAGCTGAGGTTTTGGCGGCCGTGTGACTAAAACTGTTCCGCCCAAATGATTCAATTTTCGTATCGTCAGCGTCTCAAAAACTTGCTAAATTCTCTAAATGTTCCTAGGCAAAGTTCAGACAATTTTTCACATGAAGTGATATCAACAAAGAGGCATTACTTGGTGAGCGAGAACAGAATCCCTCTTTTCTGAGAACTTCTTTCATTGTTCTTGTGCTTACTTTTGGCCCAGCTTATTTCAAGTTATTTTGTTGCTCAGACCGTGGTATTTCCAGGTTCTTTTCTTCTTCAAGGACTACATATTAATCAGTACGGCTTAACATTTTGGACGGACTCTCTGAGCGTGGTACACTTGCAATCCACTGACAAGACGAGAACCGGCGAATCGTGTTTCCAGTGGCCGAGATTGATATTTTTAGCCTAGAAGAAATTTTGCTTTGCCCCAAACCACTTGCGTAGCTGAAAACTTAGATCTCTGCTAATTCGATGAATTCTTCTGTTGTCGCCATGTTATTTTTAAAGTGTTGAACGACAACCTCCTTCGTATGCAGCTAATGTCTGAGTTTGCTGTTGTACGTGGACGAAGTAGTTTGATTTTCTATAAAGTTTGTCGCAAATTTGCTGACGTGCTTTCTTAAGCGAGCAGCGGAAGAAGTGTATTGCTCAAAGGCCATACGTATAGAGGAGCCGCGCTCTCACTCAAGAATGCAGCTTTTTTAGTTCGTTCTGTTCATTTGAATTTGCATCTTACATGTAAATTGGTATTAAGTCGCTCTACACAGTGTTTTGTAGAGTTTAATATAGTCCGATTGGAGCTAGCATTTTTTCTCTTCCAATTCGTTCGCGAAACTCGTCAATTAAAAGTGGTTGCGAGATATTTTCGATTACTACATGAAGTCTCTTTTCTTGTCGGCAAATTCAATGTATTAAAAATAAATACTGCGTAAACTTGAAATTTACCTTTACTGGTTTAAACTTAAAAGCTTATTTAAGTACCGAGTTCTCCTGTTCCATGAACTGCTTTGCTCTTAATTCTATGCCGTTTTTTATACCTCTGAAAACTACTGTATATTCTTTAGACTATAACCTTAACCATAAATTTTTTGATCTTTTCATTCTATTGTGAGATCTACCTCTAAAAACTGTTCTGAGTGCACTTTTAAAAAAAAAAAATGAGGTGGGAAAAACGAAGAATTGATGATCAGTAAAATCAGGCAAGTTCTTCTCATGCATAGATCTAAATATATGCTAATTCCTCTCTCAGTATGCACTCTCTCTATGAACGCTCCCCTCATGTGAGAGGATCTTCAGAACTTGGAGGCGTTTTTCCTTGTCTTGCCGGTCCGCTTTAAGCCAGCGCTAACGTTAGTCTGCTGAATAGGCCATACAGTGAGTGGAGTGCCCTGGGATGGAAGATGTCACTCTCGACATTCTTGATTGCTCTCACTTCCTTGATTATTCTGCAGTGTTATTGTTAGTCATATTTTCTTTTTCAGGTTCAGAACTCCTGATTAGTTTTGGCAGGAATTATGGTTGTCCAAAACCTAAACGTTTTTGAAATTCTTCCTCTTCAGGCTTCATTAGAAGTTAAATTTCATTTATCGAACTTCGTTGCTTTATTTGACCTTTAACCTGCTTGGTGAGTTTTCTAGTAAAAGATCATTTTATAGATAAGGAAAATTCCGTGCAAGTTCTACAACTTCCCAGTAACGTGAATCGCTCTGGAATGTTCCAGATCAATTTATTAACGCTTTAAAGCTAATTTTATGGGCGTTGTCGATGCTTTTTGGGGCGATAATCAAACACTTTTGTCTACACCATACCAATGCTTCAATAATAGTGTTTTCGTATTCCCAATTTTTATTCAGCTTAGTAAAACACGTGAGATTAAAATTTATATTTTTTTTGCTGTAGTCGAACTATGGAAAACGAACGTTTGACCATGTTCCGATATTGCATTCTCTGTGTGCAGTGTATATTTGGTGAACTATAACAACCATGCTTATTTAGCCTCTATTGCTTTCACCTCTGTTCAAGCGTATTTTTTTACTGACTCTTTCAAAAACGTTCCTTTCAATCTAATTTAACATGATTAACATTCATACGAGATGGGAAGGTAAGTTTTTAAGGAAATATGTTTTCAGGAAATCTGTTTAAACAAATTTCTGTATTAAATTTCGAAGACAAATTAAGTAAGTACCCATTCTATGAGGCAAAGGTATAGGTGCTAAAATCTTTTTATTTCAACTCTCCAAGCTTAGCCTTACATTGAAGACCTGTTTGTGATGTATTAGTCGTAGCGTGAAATTACAGCCACCAGGAGGCCGTTACACAAGTTTCAATTCTGACGATTAATTGCTGGCTGCTGAGTGAATGCAGATGATTATGTTATCTTGGCTGGACAGGAGCGTCGTTTCAAACTCTTGTGAGCATGTCTGGGAGTAAATTTGTCTGGAGGTAGAGCTAGTCTGGCACAATGATTATTTTACATCCGGTGGTATTTATGCATGAGCGTCTCGATACTCTGTTAAAAGAAAACACTGCTGTTGGCATCCGCAAATATTACCGTGGTAGGGCACACCACCTCATTCTGACCTGTAGATAGCTAGCTGGTGACATAAGTACGTTTTGCGCAGTTCTTCAAGCAACGCCAGCCAATGTGTACGTACGATGGGCTGACTTCGGCGGTCTGCTCAGATTACTAGATTGATATGCAAGTCTTATTGTATTCTATCGAAACTGTAGGCTGAGAGTTAGTTAGGTAGGCCTTCTTTTTGTTGAAATAAAATTTTATTTTATTTTTGGAATTTTATCTTGTTTCAAAAACTTCTTTCTAAACTTTCTATACCTATGCCCCATGTGCATAGATTCCGCGTTCCCTCAACTCCATGCTAAATGGTGCCTTCCTCCTTTCTCTCTTTGGAACATCTTTGTTGCGATGATGGAGGCTTAAACTGAAATCTAATCTAATTGACGTTCTGGTCAGATCACGGCGTTGATTTGCAAATTTAATTGTTGTGTCCTAGCGAGACTGTTTGAAACTGTTTATCGGGGAGGAATCTGAGTGCCAAATCCGAGCTTATTTATCGATCGCTCTTCCCTGAACAAATTGAGCATTTGGGACACTCATTCGCTTTACTGAATAAAAAGCAGGTCTAACATGACGTCTACGCTTTGTTACGGAACAGAAGAAAAGTTGGCGACCGGGCACTAGTAAACTGAAAATTTCTTCCGTGCATTTTCTGCTGGAATCGTCTCGACGAAAAATGAGCGATCATTTGTTTGTTTTTAATAAAACATAAAACATAATTTACAACCCTGTGTGCAGAACTTGAAGAAAAGAGATGCACGTAGTGCACATGGAGAGCCTGAGCTTAAAATTCAGCGTTGTAAAAACGTGATTTGGGCTCGCGTAAAGTTTATGAAGACTGAAATTCTCCAGCGTTCTGAGGGTCTAATGTATGGGTTGGTAAAATAACATTGAAATGAGGTACAGTCTGCGTTCGATGAGTTTGACGCAAATTATGCAGAGAATTTACACCTTTTGATGAGCGATCAGAACGATCTTTTACGATACCAATTTTTCGCCACTGAGGGATATTGAAGATGTCCCTCAGAGGGAAACGACTATTGTACCTATGAGGATTAGCGCTCGCAGAAAGAAGATGTGTGGTCTCGAACTAATAGTTTGGTTGAAATAGAATAATTTTTGTTTTGTTACCAACCATCCTTTCCAGCTCAGCGCCATCTTTTTTTCGGAACCTCCGACTTTCTTCTCCAGCTTTTAATGTTTTAATTAAATTTCTATGCTCAGGAAATCTTGGGTGGGGAGTGCATAAAATTCACGCTCCCTGACTCCATAAAAAACTATTGCTTTCTCCTCGCATTCTCTGCAACACCTTTGTTGTGGCTGAGGAAGATTAAATTAGCTACCAATTATTAGACGCAAGACACGTTAGGTCAAGTGGAAAGGTCAAATTGATATTCATTGGTTTGCTATTCCTGTTACTAACTACTAGACGCAGGACACTTCAGGTCAAGTGATGGGGTCAAATTGATATTCATTGGTTTGCTATAACTGCCCGTTCCACCGCTCGTCTTGCTCATTTGTGGAGCTCGAAGGCTGAGGAGGCGATCAAATGATTGCCCCAACACTGGCGAGGTGTGCGTCGGGGTGTCCTCGACTGGAAGCTGTGGTAACTTTGGGCTGAATGTTTTTTTTCATTTGAAGTCGAACAACGAAATATTTTTAGGAATTTCATGAACTATTGACTTGTGTGGGATGAGTTGCTGAATTTAATTTTTGTAACTTATTCCGTACGAATAAAAGATTTGAATGAATGAGTCTGGTGAGTGAGTGGAACGTGGGGTTGAAAGATTTTTTGTAATTAATGTCGTTTAAAGAAAATGCTGCTCCTGTAGAGGTCATGAATCCAAAACTGAATGTTATTTCGGCCTTTCGTTTGTGGACGTAAGAAAGTTTTTTGATTTTCTTACACACCATCTTTTATGGATTCATTGCTGTCTTGTTTTTCAGCCTCTACTACTTTTTTCTTCAACTCTTACCTTTTTCATAAAAGTCCTTCGATCTGGATGGTTCTATGCGCAGAGTATGGACACATATTGTACATAGAATTCTTATCCCAAAACTCTACTAATTGGGGTCTCCCTCCCATTTCCCTTCCGAGCACCTTTGTTGTGGTTAAGAGGTCTTAAGCTAACTTTCAATCTAATACAATGTTATGGTCCAATGATGATCATTTTATTTTCAATGAAGCATATAAATTTGAAACTCAAAAAATTTAGACAGTAAAAGTTTTGTGTACGAGTACGTTGGGGATTTAATTGTCTTTGGTTACTCAAGAAATAGGGTCGATGGACTTCAATTACATTTACTTTAGTTTTCGTGAAGTAGTTGTTTTGGTTTTAATCTTAAGTAAGTTCGATTTTTCGCGCTGATTTTTAATTTAAATCTCCGTACCTACTATTTTTCTTTCAAAACAAGATGGGTTTAGATGTCCCATTTACACTTACTTGAGCGTGTTCTTTATCCTAGTAGCTTAATTCTACGTTAACATATTCTGAAATATCGGTTGATGTTTCCTTGTGCTATTGCAGAGTCATCGTGTCAACGCAAAAAGCATCTTACACAAAATTGTTGCTACACTTGGAATGCCACTGAGAAACACACCTAACTTGTGGAAACGAAAGCTTTTACTACAAGTTAAGAACTCGCGCTTCACTTCGTGCTTATGGAATGTATTCCCAGCAATGGTTTAGAGGACTCTCGCTTTGTAATCCTGCTTGTACTTACTGCTGAATGCTGCCTGCGTCTGAAATTCCAAATGAAAACTTGCTGAGGAATGAAGCCTGTTTCTGAATATGCGTGTGTGGGAAATTCCAAATATATACTTGCTTTGGAATGAGGCTTGCCACTGAGTCTTGTAAATATTCAGTGAATTCTCCTTAAATGTCCTCATGCTTCCTTGAGAGACAGCACGAACTTTCAGTTCAGCGGAGACTGCGTGAGCTGTGAGAGCTGAAGACAGGCAGTTGATGAGTGACTTGGTTGTTGCTTTGCATTCATTGTTCTGGCTGAGAACTTAATGGCTGTAAAAGCTAAAATTAAAAGCGAATGTTTGATAGGAGTGAACGTAAGACTAACCTTGGAATTCTACTGTGGTATATAAAGTTAACATCGTTTTTATAAGTATCAAGTATATATAATTTTTATGCGTCGATCGAACGTGACACATCATCTGATATTCTCGTAATCAATTATAGAACGACACCTCCGCCAAATAATGGGAAAAGATTCATTAAATTAGATGAATACGGTTGGCAAGATGTATGCGATCTTTCTTCCGTTATTTGAATGATTTTTATTGGGTACATTTGATGGACTGAAATAAGAAGTTATTCAGTAGTTATTCAGAATTGGGGTAAAACTGTCATTTAGTCGAAACTGAAGTGTAATGGTCGTAGTTCCTGATTCTTTATTTAGTATGCCTGTAGTTCCTAATTGCATTGATAACGCAGGGAAATATTTTCAGCATTTTTTATAATTTCAAACGAACGTATGAGGCCTAGTTATATAAGACATTTGAGTGTGCATTTCGGTCGTGTGCATCAGCAATGTGTATAAGTGGATTTTTCTACCCTCAAGGTTGACATTCACAATTTTTTAAGTGTTTGACTATCTGACTTACCGCCTCCGGCTTTTCGTAGTTCAATGCTTTACTGTACACGTAAACTCAATTCCGAATGATTCCTGTTTGATTTTAGTAACTGGCCCTAGGTATTTGCCAGTCTTAAAATCATAACGGTGTTCAGAATGAAAGAGAAAGCTGAAAAGTAGTAACCCTAAGGTTTGATGAAGCGAGCGCTGATCCTTAACACAATATTAAACTCCTTCTGGCAGGAGTAAACTGGGTTGATTCAAAGTGTTGATGTGACTGGTGCGGTTTCAAACCGCAAAATAATTGCATTGTGATCTTGAAGCTCTCGAGTGCAGATTGAATTCACCTTCAAGAAAAATATTTCTCAAGCCCCATTGCAGGAGAACATTCAAGCGGCGATGAAGTCACTCGTAGGTTGAGCGGGATTTCAAGCGATCAAAGAGGAATTCTGATCTAACCCTCGTGTTTTATTTCTGTCCTGGCACTTGAAATTTCGAGTGCACACACAGATATCGACCGCGAACGATCGAGGCTCTCTCTCATCGATGTTCTTCAATGTTTCCGTTCGCTGAGAGACCGTCAGTATTTCAACTGAGATGACGCTGTCGGACGCAAGAGAAGACTTCTTTCCAATAATATTGTGTGGAGATCACAGACCAACTGCGGTTACAGCACTCCAGTGAAATTGAAATTTTGCGCTTGAACGTTAAAAAAATGGATGAATTTATGATAATCCGTTTTCTTGTCTATATTCATTTCAAGTTTTGCCCATAAGCTCTGTCATTTCATTGCATGCCTAAGCTTTTAGAAGAGTGCAAATGTTCTTTCCTTGTTATGAGCGTGAATTTCTGGGCTACGATAATTTGCATCTCTCACGAAAAGTTTGTGCGGCTGCGCCTCGTAAATGAAACCGTCAAAAGCTTGCATAATGCGGCCCCGCAGCACTGGTCGCAATTCACGGCCACATTAGCCATCATCAAACCACCGACACCAAAATTTTTTCCCTGACAGTTTAGCGCAATGCTCCCGGAACGAATTTCCTGAACATTTTATGTCGTCGTAGCGGCTCAGCCAGCTGCATGACTTTTATATGAGCACTTGGCTACTTTCCACTTGGAATAGCACGTAACGTAGCCGCGTCGACTTGAAAGAGCTCTGCTACGAGGACATAAATTATTTTTAAAATCCGGCTCCGCATTTACATGAAGGCCCGTGGCAACGTGCTGAGAGTTTACTATAGTGCTGAGGTCTTTATTGTGTGTCTGTCGCATTTGTTAAGTGAAAGTGGAATCGTGCTGCATTAGTGTTGGTGATGGATTTCAGCGTCTAAGTGTATAATATACGAATGAACATTTGTTTTCCACTGAATGAAATCATCAATATCTTGTCCTCAGACAGAACTACGAACACAAATTGGCTGGGTCGATGTTCCAAGTGGTCTTTAAGAGCAACTCATGATATGCTGGCGTTTTAATCATACTAATTTAGGGCACATATTCCACCTTGTTCCTGAACACTTGTGTTCTAAGCAGAATTTTTGCTCCTGGCTCGTGGAACCTTCTCTCCTTGGATCGAACTCGCTTCTGAGAATGAATGAAATCGATTGAAGAATCTGCTGTAAATTCAAATTCTGAACCTCGCTGATTTCGTTAAAATTAAAAGTCGACTGCATTTTTAAAGGACATTTAACAACTTCCCTCGCTTTCGATTAAACGCGAGGATATGCTTGAGAAAATTCGAAGGGTCGAATTTTACCAGTCAGCTCATCCACTCTCGTTTTTCGATGAATAATTTTTATACTTAAATTCAGGTCAATACTTACTACGTTACTCATGGCACCGTGAGTCTTAATGAAATCTATTCACTTACATTGGAACTCATCAACAGTTACCACGAACTCGAATGTTCTGAACTATTTACGCTTACCACATTGTATTTTTACTCACGCTTAGAGAATGCGCACTTTTTGTTGCTTGAGACTGAAACAAATGAATGAATTCTCGCTCTATTTATATGCGAATAAATTTCAGCAATATTTCAGCCATTTTGTTTCTGCGCCGCTCAGATAAACACGTCAAGACCTTTTGTAAGAGAATATCAGCCTGCCAGCGCTGGCTGCTGAGCACCGTAGGTTTTATACACTACAACTCGGTAAATAGTATAATTTAATGTGCGAGGTTGACCAAACCTAAATAATGACTAATGATGAATACTAATGACTTCCTCTTTGTAGACCAGTGATTCCCAAAGTGGACGCTACCGCCCCCTGGTGAAGCGCGCAAGGGAGGCGGTGAAGCCCATCTAGGAAAAATTTTGATGTGTAGCAAATTTATCTTTTCGATAATTTGCTCAAAAATTTTAATAAAATCAACCTCTAGGGGGCGGTAAATAAAAAAGTTTGGGAACCACTGCACTAGACTCATACATCATGCCACCGTCCTTACCTGTAATCCTGCACCAACTTTGCCGCGTCAAACCTATTAACACGTTAACTGAGATGGGTTTAGCTGAAGATCGAAATTCAATTCAAATTCAAAGTCCCTTGTTGTAAGCAATATTGAAAATAGCAAACATTAACTGGATTGTGCCTTGATCTAGCGTTCATTAAGTATTTGTAAAAATTGAGTGAGTGACTGCACGTATGTCAGCAACACAACAAAAATTCCCCTTGTGACCACCGGTGGGTCCCTTCGCAGGAAACGTGTAGATAAATACCTGTTAGCCTCTAGCTCCATTCCTGGGTTTATAGGGAAAGATGTGAGGTCCCGAGTTGAAGGTTAGGCAAGCATTCTTTTTCGTTGCAATTGAATATTTATTCTGTTTTTTGATGGACTATCTTTTTTCGGTTCATTGCTACCCTTTTCGTAGCTGCTTTTAGTCTCTTCTTCATCCTTAACTTTCTTTCATAAACTAGTTTCAATCTTGCTGTTTCTATGGGCATGATGTGGTGAATCGCATTGGGGTAAATTCCCTGTTTCCTTACTTCCATACTAAATGCTGCCTCCCTCTTTTCTCTCTCGGGAACTCTATTGTTGTGGTTAAGGATGCTTAAACTAACTTATCTAATAATATGTGCCTGAAACGTTTGCTTTGAGATCGTCCATCCCCTGAGGGGGATAAAGCTATTGCATCTATCGGAACTAGCGCTCCTTGAGGGAATATGTGTGGTCTCGAGGTAAAGGCTAGGTGAGTCTTCCTTTTGTTGGAATGGAGTAGGTTTTTGTTTTGTTACGGACCATCATTTTTCTGTTCTCTGCTGTCCAGTTTTCCAGCACCTGCTACTTTCTTCTTCAACTTTTATCTTGTTTCATAGACTTCTTTCTCAACTTACTCTTGCAATGCACCTTGTGCATAGATTCTATTTTCTCTTAACTTCATACTGAATGGTGCCTTCCTCCTTCCTCACTTTTGAACACCTTTGTTGCGGTTATAGAGGCTTGAATTAACATCTAATCGAGTCTGAGATCGTCGTTTCTCACATGCGTCCCTATTTAAATTCTAACGCTCTTGCGGTCCAAGGAGGTCTTTTGTTTCTCGTCACGCTTCCCATTCTCTAGATTTTGCTGACGTTGTTCCGTGCTCTAGAAAATATTTTGAAAATTCTGCATTCGTAACTGAGCAAATACTCATTCATTCTCACTTTCATAGAATCTCAAAAGAAGTTTTGGTTCATGATGGAAGTTTATTGCTTACTAATGGGGTAGCATTGAAGGTCCAGGAATTTCGAGGTCTGGCGCAGAATTTTTTAAACAATTAATGCCGTTGTGACGTCACAACAGGGAGCGAAAGCTCGTCTGTTGGCTTGGATATTCTTCGTGTTTTTATCTTGATCAAAATCCACTTTTCTTCAAAAAGCTCAAACTTACTGTACTTTAACAGACCCCAAAATAAGACTCAGCTCATCCAAATTGGAAAATAATTTTTGATTGGAATTGGAAAATATTCGTTCAAAATTTGGCTCTTGTTTGGAGTATGTACAACGGATTCACAGATCATGACACTGAAGCCAGAGTGCATCCTAACATTGAAGTTTGCCGTGAAGTTCCAGGTTAACTTTTTGAAGGTCACTCCAAGTACAAGATGGCGCAAAAAACCGCATGGATTTGACTACACTACGCAAGTCAAATACATGCGTTCTCTGTGCGCCACCACCTTGTGTCAGAAGATTGGCCACAAATGTGATCGCTTAATGTAATCGTGATGCAGGAAGATGGGCCATAAAGTGTGGTATGAAAATGTAATACGATGATAATGTCATGGTTTTTTACCTGCCAATATTTGAATAAATGACTATATGGAGTGGGAAATACTAAGTAGTGTACACATGTGTGCTGTTCCATAGGTAGGTGATAAAATGAATGGATTGTTAAAACAATATATGAGAGATCGTGTACAAGTTGGAACAGGAGATTGGTGGTTGATATTTACGTTTGCAGCGCAACGCAGGAAAAATGGAGGAGTAAATAAAATTTGATATTTCCGATGATTTTTTGCCGTTTTAGCCCTGAAACTATGTTACATATTCAAATGAAACTTCTCGAATAAGTTTCTATGAATTCTTGCCATGAAAAGAAAATCTCAAAATACCAAGCGTAGAAGTAATTAACCACGTTTGATAAATGTTCATTAGCACCAGGGTTGGCATTAAAAAAAAACACCATAAAAACTCACACAAATAAACCCCAAAAACCACTAAAAAACACAAAAACATTACCATAGCGGGTTTTTTATAATTTAAATCCACTTATGAATGCACAAACACGTAAGAAGTACACCATGCAGGTTTTATTGTTTTTCTTTCATTTCCAAACTTAATACATTGAATCTAATTTGAACTCGAATACTTCCCATGGGTTGTACAACACAATTTGTACCATCATGTGGAAGTCTCTAGTAGCAGTGGTAGGAGTTAACTGCATCATCTTAGAGGTCAGCAATTGACCTCACATGTTTGAATATTTCAAAGAGCATTTGAGCTTTCCGTGCCCCAAACCCACACCAAACATCGTCACAGACAATGCCGACTGGTGATATGGTCTGACGGTATTGTAACCAGGTCGTATCACAGAACAGAACTTGTGGAACTCTTTATATTCTGTTACATCAAAATGAATATTTAAACTAAATCCTTTATCATGCCACAACTTAAAGGCATTGCTGATGTATTAATTAATTACAGCGTATCTGTAGGCAACGGAATACATCAATTAGGGGTTATTTAAATGTGAGTCTACGGTCATCCCACTTAAATCATCCAAATACACAAAATACAGGTCAAAGAAGTTCCTTCAATATAATTATTTGATAATAGGAATTATGAAGGCCCTAAGAAGGAACTGATCAGCAAGCACGCACACGCACTTCCAACACTGATGAACTGTGGAATACAACTAACGGCCTTTCATTCCAAGCGTCATCATCTCTAGCAGAGAGGAAGCCAGGAGGCCTAACGAGTTAGGGAAGAGCAGTCCCTGCTATCTTATATTGCAGGCAGGAAACAAGTTGGCCTAACAAGGTAATGCAGATGCCGAGCCTGCAGTATCTTGTTACACTTGACGACACTGACAGCAGGACTGAGAGAGCCTGAAAATCAGAAATTTACAAGTTACCAAATCAAACTCCTGATAGGTTGGCAGCTACTGCTTTTGCCTGCAGTAGCTTAAGCTGCGTTCACTCTGCACACACAAATCATTGATGCGAGCATTAAAAAAAGTTACTTAAGAGAAGAATTTAGGATATCGTTATCCTTAAAAACAAAAACCTATACAACCCAATAAAATGCAATAAAACATAATAAAGAACAGAAAATATAAAACCCAATAAAATACTTGACGTGCGATTGAGTTCCATCTAACCCGATCTCAATAGATTGCTTCACTAGTACGGGCACGGGACCTTGTGAATGAATTTTTCCTCGTTGGTATACAACTATTGTATTTATGGGAATTAGCACACCTAGGAGGAATATGTGAGGTTCCGAGCGAAAGGTAAAGTAGTCCTTCTTTTTTTTGAAATAACATAGGTTTTTGTTTTGTTACGGACCATCTTTTTTCGGTTCACTGCTGTCCTGTTTTTCGGAATCTACTACTCTCTTCTTCAACTTTTATCTTGTTTCATGAACGTCTCTCTCAACTTACTGTTTCTATGAACCTTGAGTATAGATTCCTCGTTCCCTTAACTCTATACTGAATGGTGCCGTCCTGCTTCCTCTCATAAGCTCTTTTTTATTGCGGTTAGGGAGGCTTAAACGAACATCTAACCTGATCTGTGAAAGCAATTAAGGGTGAGCAATTGCTCAGTGATGTTATTCAAAGTAATTTCAGCTCAATGTGAGTGTAATTCGCACTGGAACAAAACGTGAGCTCAAAGATCTTGGTACCATTTTCATTACAGACTTGATACGCACGAAAAATTGGCGAATAACATCGTCAAAAAGTTCTTTCAGGATTATTTTTGAGTTCATTTTGAATCAGGCCATGGGCCAGAAAACGCAATTCAGTCGCTGTATAATTCTGACGTGCAGCTTTATCAGTCGTACTGAGCGATATCGTGATAGATAAAAACATCAGCTAAATGTACCGGAAAGGATTTCTGGACTTGGAAATTTGAACTGCGAGTGCTGCTAATAAAGGCTCTGACTAATTTCCTTCGCAACAATGACGGCGTGGCTAATTCAGAGCTACTTGATTGCCTCAAAACCTTCAATTTTATCAGCCTGAACAGGTATTTTGAATTGAGACGAAAATTCTTGCGAAGGAAATAACGGAGAAAAGTGAGCGTTTAGCCTTTCATTTTCAGTCAAGTTGATAATTTCTTAACATTTATTTTTACGAATTACAACCGAACGAATTCTCACAACATTTTGTGCCGCCAACTTCACCAACGTCATTAAATATCGACCTTCCTCTGAATGCATAAAATGGTCTTTTTTGTTCTCTAATGTAGTTGTGAAGTTTTTTGCGGATGCCACGTCTCCATTGTTTGTATCATTGTGTTTTTTACAAATGATTTAGTTCGTTGAACGAAGTAACTCAATCCCATAGGGACTTTCACTCGGCGTGCGGTATTGCGACCCTAAAGCAACCTCTCGAATTGACGTAAATGGTTGCCGATTTCGTTGCATTTTTACTGCAAAGCCCTTGCGATGTGGAAAATGTTGCATTTAATTTTTCAGCGGACCATATTCGACACGCGTGGGCAAGCCGCGCTCCGAAGTCAAATCCTCTTGGACGAACGCTGCGTCTTATCGAAGATTTGCATTAAACATCTATATATGAGACGAAGTCACTGTCTGGAACGAGATGACAAAGATGATTTTAATGTTAAGGGGCAAGTTCCCCAATGTTATTTTCTGATGCAGCAAAGCTCCATCATGCTTTTGGGATACTAAAATTAATGTTATTAAAATCTGCTAGTTTTTTTAGAGTTAAGAGTAATGTTTCGAAGTTTCTATCTCAATCTGATGAGTTAGATTACCCAGTTGTTGCGTTGCTCTCTAAAAAATTTTCTAAGTGCATGAGAAATATTTTTACATTTATCATCGCATTAGAATTCTAAAATGATCTCATTGAAGCACCATTGAAACATATTGAAGCCTCAGCCACCTTCGCAGCATTACAGTTTATTGCGGAAATTTTATTTAGAGTGAACTATTTTACTAAGTAGCTTTTTGACGTTTCTCACATATTTTATCACGGTTCATTTCATGCACTGCAAGCGTTTGCTTCAAGATTTTCTCTCGCAATGTCTGATGTCCCTCAGTTCTTGTGCACGTGAAAATTCCCGCTCGTGCCACCACGATACCTTCGCAACTCCAGTGATGTGGTCTTCACGATCCGATTGATTCTTGAAATTAAACGGGAAATTTGATGTTGAAGTTGAAAATTTGTCGCATATTTTGAACGAGAAAATTAGAAGCTGTTTAGCTAGTAAATTCACTGAAAACATAATAGTGAAAGTGAGCGATATCACAACGAAATGTTCTTTAATTGACATGTAATTGATTGCGAGTACTAGTTTCGCCATATTCAACAGAAGCACTTCTAAAAGGGCAAACAACGCGACTCTAGTTCGTAACGCTTCTCTGAGGATTTGAAAGACTTTCGTATTTCTCCTGGGTTTGGAGATTAGCTTGCGCATGGCACATATAGCTTTAAGCATGCTTTAGGAAGTTCAAGTACCTCTGAGGTAGACAAAGAAAGTTGCAGGGGATTTAGTAATGTTAATATCAGCAATTTACTAGGCTTTGTTTCTTTTTCCATTTGTCCCTATATTCATGGTCATCGGCTTGTCGAAAGACTGTAGCAATTTTTGTTATTCTTTCTCTAACATTCACAATGTCTGAACCACCCGCTGTAGCTCGCTGTGCCAACCTAGGTGGTTAAGCCCAGCGTTTTTGGGGATTGCACACAAGCCATCGAATTGGATTATTTCTTTTTGAAGCAAGTATATAATAACCCTCGTTCAAATCAATTTGAAATATTTAAAAACAAATCCCCTCAGGGGGATGCAACTATTGTATCTATGGGAATTAGCGCTCCCAGGGGGAAAACGTGAGGGCTCGAGCTAAGGGTTAGGTAGGCTTCCTTTCTGTTGAAATAAAATAGGTTTTTGTTCTGTTACGGACCATCTTTTTTCGGTTCACTGCTGTCTTGTTTTCTAGCTCCTACCACTTTCTTCTTCAACTTTTTCTTGTTTCATGAACTTCTTTCTTTGCTTACTGTTTCTGTGCACCTTGTGCATAGATTCCGCATTCCCTCAACTCCATACTAAATAGTGCCTTCCTCCTTCCTCTCTTAGAACATCTTTGTCGTGGTTAAGGGAGGCTAAAACTTTCTTATATATATAATAATAATAATTTAAAAACAAATTGAATTTTATTTTTTGATTTTATTAAGAACAAAACCTATCTTGCTCTTATGTTTTTCTTTCATTCACGTCTTTAGGGAACATTCCTAAGTATTTGTGTGGACATTTGCAGTCCCCCTACGCTCCTCGCTTATATTCGGTCTGACATCTATCTGCCTGCAACACGCTGCTCTGTCTTTTGATTTTATTGATTTCTCTGGGTCCAGAGACCGCACCTTCGCCCGAGAGGCAGTGCGCAGTAGATATCCTTCAGCGAAAGCATTGAGCTTCAAGTGCGATGTCAGTTCCCTGACACCATACTATATGCAACTACACAGTGTTGCCTCTGCGAAGTGGTCGCCGTTGTTGAGAATTATTCTTTCTAATGTAAAATCCACACAAGACAGTAGATAGAGCTGCTCGATTTGGATATTTCATTCGTAATATGTGTAGTTTATGGCACAGATGAACCCTGCAAATGAATCTAATTGTCAGATGTAAAAAGATAGTCGATTAGTGGATTACAATTATGATGCTGCTAACGACTACCTTTCTCTCGTTTTTAAGAGACCCGTAGCCTAAAGTTTCCTTTTAAACTATCTAACAGACCCATGAAGTTCATTCCCCTATTTCAGTTCATAACTTTCAAAATCAAGTTTCATAGGCTATCTGAATTTTCGGAGTGACGTTAAATTATCTCCCTTGATATTGCCAATTTTCGCTAAGAGAAAAGCCATCGAAAGAATTCTTGCTGTCAGATCCACGGAGCCGAAGTTAAGGTTGAAGAATTGAGTGGATCGCATTGAGCTGATCACGGGATTCAAATACTCGTATTCGCTTCATCTGCTCACTTTCAATTGCACTTAATTTTGAGCAAAAGTAAGCTTCATCTGTTTACCTTCAACTGCATTTAGTTTTCAACATAATTTTTAAGTAACTTTGAGTCCTACCCTATT
>JACJUY010000782.1:171648-199445 GCA_014220935.1 Platorchestia sp. MABIK
TAAGATAGCAAGCTGCTCATCGGATAATTGGATTAGACTCAGTCCTTCGGTTCTACGTAGAATTGACCTAGTTGGATGTCTCGTTTTATTTCCGTATTGCTTAGAGCAGAAACTGCTCTCAATTGGTCATGTTGGCCCCCAGGGGTGATCCAGCGCTGAATAGGATTACCTTCGTGCCTCGGTCACTTAGCAGTTCGCGAGGACGAGAAGTATTGGTGTAATTATCTCGCGGAGAATGCTAATGTATCTGTCCCAGTAGCACCCTAACTGGATCTAGTATTCCCTATGCATGAGAGACCTTGAGTACTCGACCTAAATTTAGTTACATTGTTGTGACGTTTTATTTTGCGATGAAATTCTCATCTCAGATCTTGTTTTACTTAATTTCTCACTTTTTCAAGGTTTGAGCTGACCAGTTGAGTTCAATGTGTGGGCGAACAGTGTTTCTAAGAGTGTCGTTCTTATCATATTCTGTTATTTTTGTTAGATGCCAGATGTTTCCTACTGCTCAATGTGCTGTTTCACAATCTCCTGTCACTGCAACAGCTGTTAGATATATTATTAAATTTCTTAGCTCCTCCCACATTGCAGCGACCCTCAGGGTTTCGGGGCAGCTTTAAATTAACATTATTATTTTAAAACTTTTTTTTGGGGATCACCTTTCTTGATGGAAGACGACAAGCTAGTTCAGTTTCATGTTCTAATAACGGAGTTCACATTATGAAGCAACTCAGACGTAGCTTGCCGTGACGGGCAGCCGTGAGACACCAGAAGTAAGGTCGAGGAGACGCTCCCAATATATTTATTCTATGTTTGCGTCGGACGTGTTTTCACTTGTCAGCAAGACCCTGAGTTGTGGACATCACAGCTGTTATAACTCTGTTGACTGAAAGTGCCAGCATTGTATTTGTGTAACGAGACTTTAACGAGCAAGAAATTATTCTTTCAAATTATTCAAGAAGATTTCGAATTGATGCCATGAGGGAAGGTGACATTTCGAAATGAAAGAAACCGCTCATTCTTTGTATACCTTATGCGTTTCCCCATATTCGGAGGTCGCTTTTGTTTGATCTGTTTGGCTGAAGTTGAGGAAATGACCCTGCAGGGACTGCTGCTTCTAATTCTGAATCTGGGACCGACTTCTCTCAGTTGCTGAGATTGTTGCTCGAGCTTCGCTGAATTTCGTTCCGCTCGCTGCAGATTTGCATGGCTAAATTGGCCAAATTGTTTGTCTTTCTCCTTTTAATGCTTGTGTAGATTGCGTACGAGACGTGCCGCGTAAGTGCGGTTAATGTTATTTACCTGTGTCTTTGCTTCCCTGCCATTATTCTTTTGTTTTGTCGTCTGCTAATTCTGGGACCGAGTGTTCACTCTACGCTAATTTGATATTCGTGCTGACTCGGCAACAGTGATTTTCACAGGCGAGTTTTGACGGCTGATTAATTTTGTGTCAGAGATAAGCCTCATCAAGTAAAAGGCTTATATGTAATGATGAAACGATTCAGTGTGTAATTGAATAAATTTTCTGCAATCTGACGCTGATTGAAGAGAATGATGAAGCTGAACGTGTTTTGCTGGGTTTTAGCTTGAATTTTAAAATTCCTTTGAAAAACAACTTCAAGCCGTCAGTTTTGCCGATGCACCAACACTAAAATCATTCATCAAAAGTATTAGTCTGTTTGATGGCATCGACTTTCAAGGGGGAAATCAAATCATTCAAGGGGAAATGATGGCATGTATGGGGGAAATCTCTTCTGTTTTCTTCCTGCATTGAAGAAGCTCATGAAGACCGTTCTGACTTGATGTTTTTCATGGCCTAGCCTGGTGTAAGGAATGAAAATATGTATGTTAAAATTTTCTTACTGATATTTGTGAGTAGGCTAAGCGATTGGTATGCCATGCCGTGGAGAGTAAGATTGATTGTTGAACGGCCTAGAAATTATTTGCAAAGGTAAACGTGAGTGAATATTAGAGAAAATATAGTGGTTTAAAAGAAGTAATGTGACATTACTATAGAAGTAATATAAGACCAATGTTCCTGATCCCCTTGTGATCACCGGGAAGACAGAAATCTGGAATTTTTTCTTGCGTGGAAGATAATGATTTTGCCTGTCTAGGAGAACACGTGAGGTCCCAAGCTTAAGGTTAGGTGAGCTATCCTTATGTTGAAATAGAATAGGTACTTGTTTTGTTATGGACCATCTTTTTCGGTTCACTGCTGTCTCTTTTCCAGCTCCTCTGACATTCTTCTTCAACTGATATCTTTTCTTTATGAAATTTTTTCTGAACTTTCTGTTCCTATTTTGATTTGAAAGTCTTCACGCAATTTCAGTATTAGAGAGTCTTCACGCAATTTCAGTATTAGAGACTCTTCACGCAATTTCAGTATTAGAGAGTCTTCACGCAATTTCAGTATTAGAGTCTTCACGCAATTTCAGTATTAGAGTCTTCACGTAATTTCAGTATTAGAGTCTTCACGCAATTTCAGCATTAGAGAGTCTTCACGCAATTTCAGCATTAAAGAGTCTTCACGCAATTTCAGCAGTAAAGAGTCTTCACGCAATTTCAGCAGTAATGAGTCCTCATACAATTTTAATATTAGTGAGTTGTCACGCAATTTTTGTATTGGAAAGTCCTAGAGCAATTGTCCTCTTTTCGCAGCATTTTCTTTCTTATGACGATAGTTCACATTGTTATGGTAGATAAAGTTAACATCTCTGCTGTTTTTAATTTCAGAGACGATTTGTACAGTAAATATTAGGGTAGAGAGAGGTATTGCATTATTTCGTTGTATCTTATAAATCTTTTCGTCTGCATAGAAACGAAAGGAGAAACTTCGATTCCCGTGTGAAATTTCCATTCATATCTCATTTTTCTTAGATAATGTAAAATTGGTTGAAAAGTACTGGTGATGCCAATATTCTAAAAATATTGCGCGTAATAACGAAGTTGAAAAAAAACGAATTTTATGTTAGGGGACGCAGGTTGTCTTCAATTTGTCGCCTAGTTTAAAATCTTAGTTATTTTCTTCAAATTTTGATGTCAATTTCCACTAATTGGTCCGCGACAGCTGCACACAAGTAGCCATACTCCAATGTGTCCATTGTACTGCACTTAAGGAACAATCTATTGTTGTATCGCTTGTGGTAAATAAATTGTTTAATTAATGGCTAGTACTCCGGGTGCGTTCTGACGACTGCAGAAACTATAGATAATAGCAGAAAAATCAAAACGGGTTTGCCCTCGGGACTCACTGGAGTTTTCAGTATGTCCTCTTGGCTGGAAAGTTTGGAGTCCTCTCACCCAGAGGACGAAGAAGACGACTATCGTATCGTTTTCTATGTACACTAATTTGCTCACCATAATGAAGGTTGCGTCAGTCCCTTCGTCACTCTTAGAAAGAAGTTTAATATTAAAATTGTCATATATGACCGCAACGCATTTATCTGATTCAGTTACTTTGTGCCTGTGCATGGGTACCATAGGATAAGTTTTTCTGTTCATTTAAAAACTGTGCACTTGAATAAATTGCAGTTTTCTATTAAAAATATAACCGTGGTTTACGGCAGCTTCAAAAATGTCAATTATTGGAGTTGAAGCAAGAGATACGAGTTGCAAAATGGTGTACATTCTTGAAACCCGCTGTATAATATAAGATTACGGCTCGGACATTCGATTTACGGAACATTTTTTTGTATAGCGCGTCCTCAATAACTTGTATTAATTTTTACTTGAAATTTTAGGAAGAAAAAATTTTTTGGCCACATTAATTTTATTTGTACGCTCGTACGCTAGTATTCGAGGATGTTCATTTCTGCGAGTTAGTCTGCCTGAAACTTGTTCGTCTAATGACAAATTTCTTCTCCTGCTGAATGTTGCTCTCAGTATCCTTCTCGTTCAGGCCATACAGTAAATAAAGAAAAATTACTATCTACTTCATGAACGGGTTTGATGACGAAAAAATAACCTGGAAAATGCAATAATAAACGCTAAATATCGAGGGTGCAGCGAGCACAACTAGGATTCTTGTTTTATTCGTGGTAAATCCACTATCTAATCGATTATATCCGTTTCCGCCTCTCGCACAAACTTGGAGTGAACAAATTAACTGCGATCTGTGCCAGGCAAACTGCTCGGTGGCCTGGAATCTGCGCCAGATAAGCGCTTTATCCGATAGCGGACGTCGCTTGAAGTTTGAATCGAATTAAGCGGCTCTTAATAACTGTGAATCCGCTTTAGTGTATGAAGTTGATGACGCTAAAATGGGACTTCAATCGCAAGGAATTTGCTGTGTCTGAAACTCTTTTTGATTGAAAAGCAGAAGCGGATTTGTGCGTCTTCTTTGTGGTTCGAAAGAGAATACGTGAATTTAAAATAAATACATAAATTTGATAGAAAATTATTATGCTCTTCGAACTATTGATTCTGCATTGTCCATTGTAACTATGTACATATTTGTTTTGTTCGAAATACGGTTCATGGAAGTTATAATACTCAAACACATTTTTCTTCCATTTTCTACAGCGTAGGTATTTAACGAGAGTGAAATGTTATTATGCACCAAGATAGGGCTGACATTCAGAGAGGCATTAGATCTTACAATACACCAAGACCTTATTGAGATTTTAATACTGAGAAAGTCGAATTTTTACCTGGTACGAGTGGTCAGAACTGTCGTGTTGCCCCTGATGTAAGGTGTCAGAGCTGTTTGTGGCATGCAGAGAACCTTGAATTGGTTAAAAAATTCGGGAGAAAAAATGGGGTTACACAGTTTTTAGCATTGCTTTCGTCGTAATAACAGAGCATTCAATTTGCTCTGAAGATTGTTTGCTAACCTTCACCAGTCAAATAACACGGTGAAGTCGTGATGCATCACCGAAAGTGCAAACTATAATTTCATTTCAATACTCTGGGAGCAGTACAAGAGCAGTATTAAAAAAAAGTACAGGAGCAGTATAAAAAAAAGAATTGAGTCTCCGTAGCAAAATACCCGTTTGTGTAAGATCCTCTTAGTTGATTTGTGGTAAAGATAAATATTCATTTATCTGTGGAATGTTTTCATTTTTCGAGAACATATTATGAAAATGAAATTTGTGCTTCAAACCCCTCAGGGGGAGACAATTATTGTATCTATGGGAATTAGCGCTCCCAGGGGTAAAATGTGAGGGCCCGAGCAGATCGAGAGTTAGGTTGGCCTTCTTTTTGTTGAAATAAAATTGTTTTTGTTCTGCTGAGGACCATCTTTTTTCGGTTGACTGCTGTCTTTTTTTTCAACACCTACTACTTTCTACTTCGATTTTGATCTTGTTTCATGAAGGTTTTTCTTAACTTACTGTTTCTATACCCTTTCTACATAGATTCCGCGCTCCCTTAACTCCATACTATATGGTGCCTTCCTTCTTCCTCTCTTTGGATCGCATTTGTGGCGGATAGGGAGGCTTAAACTAACTAATAATCTAATCTAATTTGTGCTTCAAAATTCTAAATAGTAAGGGTTAACAACTGCAAAATATTTTTTTCTTTGTTTAGACTATTGACATGGGTACTACGATAAACATGTGAGTATATCAACTAAGGATTTTCATGTTAAGACATTTTAAAAACTATTTATGGTCTTTGTATCATTTTTATTAGAAATAAACTGGTTTCCTTTCTTTCAATTTTTTTAATGTTTGAAATTGAGGTACCTAGCGCTCTTTGCACAATTCTTGTTATCTTGTTTCATAAATTTTCTTCATAACTCACTGTTTCTATGCGCAGGGGATCTTGTGAGGGACCACACCTTGCGATTAGACTCCTCGTTCCCTTAACTCCACACTAAATGGTGCCTTCATCTCTGGCAACACCTTTGTTGTGACCAGGGAGGCTTAAACTAACTTATAATCTAATCTAAGATAGAAAAATAAAACAGAAGCGACTATGGGAATTCGTACGAATTTATATGCCTAAGCAAAGACACGAATTAGATCATAGGCATAAGGAATAACTACTTCAAATTTTAATGTTAATAAGTATTTAACACGAGTGACGTTCAAAATCCAGTAAAACGCAAAAGTTAGCGCATGAACTCTAACAGGGAGCATAATATGAACAAGACCTTTAATGTATGAATGGGAATCAACTCCGGACCTTTCCCATGTAAATGCTGTAATTGTGAGTTCATATTTGTATAATTTGATTTTAGGGTTAATGTAGGGTATATACCAAGCCTTTTTCTCTTTTAGTAGAGAGTGGCTGAGTATCATCAACATGATACTCTTACAGGGAATAAGGGTTAATGTAAGCGATGCTATTTTGAAATGTGATGCTGAGCAGAACTAGAAACACGACTATTTTTTGACGACCGAACGCGGGTTTTAGACTAGAAAGAAGGTTCGGAGCTTGTCGAGTACAACTGTTGGGTGTAAATATTCCATTATAATGTAACAAATCATTTACTGCTCTTGAAGTACTTTTCTATTTATAACCAGAAACTTGGAACTGCATAAAACATGATTTTTTGAGCTAACTCAATTGTCAGTGAAAAGGGAGACGAAGTGTGATTTTTTCATCAAAAAAGTCCTGGTCAGGTTGATAGAGTAAAATTAATTTGGGGTCTCAAGCACTTCTTTCAAAACATTTCTTAAATCCAGTCACGTCCAAAAGTATGTATCATATTTTTTGCCGCTCAAAGTTCGTCCACCGCGTCGACTTGAACTTGACGTTTATTGTGCCTTAGTTAGTCATCACTCTCACCCGGCGTTCGGTCGGTGACGATGTCCCTGAGTTGTGAAGCTTTCCCCGTCAGCGTTGTCCTCGTTACGCAGGAGCCTCCAATTAGCTTTACAAACTTGGGTAAATTAGGGGAGAAATTATTAGCAAACTTGTCCGGAAGTTGCCTTAGCTTCAGCATTGATACGATTTGCAGGGCGAGCGCTCCATGCCTCTGGAGAATTTAAGCGCTCTGGAGGTTAAGGTCGTGCGCGACTGGCGTTATTCCATACACAATTTTTACGTTTTATTTTTTAAATCTAATTTCACCATGAAAACCGGACTTCATCTGGCGACCCTGTAAAGTTACCAGATACTGGATATTTGCGCGATAAAGTTTTTTATAAAGTCAAAATTTGAGGATTTTGGCCTGAATAAAACCAATCTGCAACATTGTGCAGGACTTTTGTGTGATCGCGGTTTGCAGTACTGCCGAGCTTGACGCAATAACCCAATAAGTCGGTTGTTTACTGTGCATATTCCCATAAAATGTGCTATTGATTCCTTCCTGGAAATTTGTACCCCTCTAAAAAAATTATTTTCAACTTATTATTAGTCACTTGGAGCTACTCTCCGGTAGATACCAAGGTCCTTAGAACTTTACGATATTATGAAGAACTTTTCATTATGCTGTAAGGGTGCTCTTGGCAGACGGGTAATGTTTTACATCAATATTGTTACTGACATGATTTATGTCAATTACTTTAATTTGGATATCATTATAGTGATAGAGTTTAATATTACCAGAATTTGGACATCATAATAGGACATCATTTGTCCTATTATGACAAATCTCCATTATGACAAATCTCCAAATTATCCGTAAACGGATAATTTGGAGATCATTTTAGTGATTTGGATATCACTACAGTGATAACTTGGACACCATTATACTGATAACTTGGATATCATTATAGTGATTTGGATATCATTATAGCGATTTGAATATCATTATAGTGATTTGGATATCACTACAGTGATGACTTGGACACCATTATACTGATAACTTGGATATCATTATAGCGATTTGGATATCATTTTAGCGATTTGGATATCATTATGGTGATTTGGATATCACTACAGTGATGACTTGGATAACATTATAGCAATTTGGATATCATTATAGCGATTTGGAAATCATTATAGCGATTTGGATATCATTATAGCGATTATTTGGATATCATTATAGCGATTTGGATATCATTATAGCGATTATTTGGATATCATTATAGCGATTTGGATATCATTATAGCGATTTGGATATCATTATAGCGATTATTTGGATATCATTATAGCGATTATTTGGAAACCATTATAGCAATTTGGATATCATTATAGCGATTATTTGGAAATCATTATAGCAATTTGGATATCATTATAGCGATTATTTGGATATCATTATAGCGATTATTTGGAAATCATTATAGCGATTTGGTCTTCATTAAAGTGATAACGCAGTCATCATAAAAAGATTACGCTTGAAACTACAGGGAAGGATTTTCCCGTAAAATGACATTATCCGGATAATGACCGTATCTGGTATTAAGGAATATTCCCAATTCTGCCTTTCGTTTTTCATGCTTTCGTGTGGCATAGTCGTTGGAAATTTTATGGTGTCTGCGATTGGTCCAATGAAGGAGCGCACGAAATTTTCGGGTCGAAATGTAATCTTGAATTATTACAGGGTCTCTTCTGCCTTTGCCACAGATGACGATTCATCTTACAAATGATGTATTCGCTTAGGGGTTGTAACTATTGTATCTGTGGCGAACTCGTAACGCTTTTAGGGTGAAAATGTAAAGTCCTCAGCTGAGGGTTAGGAAGGCCTTCTTTTTGTTTAAACAAACGATTTTTTGTTACAGACCCTTTATCTTTTGTTCTGTGATGTGATTTTCTCAGCACCTAGAACTCTCTTCTGCAACTTTTATCTTGTTTGTTAAGCTTATTTCCCTATGCGTACGGTTTTTTTGTTGTATGGAAACACACTGCATCGATTCCTTGTTCTATAAACTTCACACTAAACGCTAGGTGACTCCCTCCTTCCTTTTTTTCGAATTTCCGTTGTGGTAATGGAGGCATAAGCTAACTTACAATAGTATCTAGCGGAATTAAATCGGTTGCTATTTTCTCTATTAGGATTTCGCTGTCAGTAAATAAATATCAGATGATAGGAGAAAAAATCTGTTGCCCCAATACGTTGTTTCCTTCGCTTAAAACGGGTGCAAATTGCAAATGGAACGAAACATGGACACCTTAAATATTGTCGTGGCCCACAGGTCTCGAAATATTGTCAGCAATGTTTTAAAAAGTCGACGTTTTGCGTAAGTTTCAAAATTTGCCAAAGAAAATGTCTTCAAAATGACATCTACGAATTAAAATTCGGTCAAGTAAAACTTTATTCTAACTATGCTAGATACTTTTAAATTCGATGAAATACAGAAGCAAGCTCACGCCATGCAGTTGTGGACTACAACAAGCGAGCGAATTAGCGCTACCATATTCGCTCCGTAGTCATTTCTTTTCAGGAAAGATTTTAGCCTCCGTTTGTTCGCCCAAGAACGAACTGCCGTCCTGCCGAGTGTCGCGGCACGAAATGTGACCTCGAAGCCGAGAGGAACACACCGCCTGCAAGCACAACGTTCCGTTTCAGCTGCTGACCCGAGGGTTAAAAATCTCCCGAGAACCATAAGCAACGGAAATTTATATGAAATACGAATATAATACAAGTTAAGAAATGAGAGTCGCAAACATACATACTATGGTATTTACTTCTGTGGGATTTTAGGACGCAAATTCCGACGAAGACAGGAAATGTAAATTTAGTTCGAACTGAACACAAATTTAAGAAGGAAGGGACTTAAACATCAGTGGAATTTCAAGGTGCAAATTCCGACGAAGACAAGCGAAATTGTTGGTTTAGTCCGAGGATCTCATTGGACGTTGGAGACGCGACTCTAATGAATGCAATTGCAGCCATGAGAAACCGCCTTATGATAATGAGGGAAGAATAATGCGATGGAAATTTTGAAGGAATTTTATACATGGAAGCAATCAAGAAATAATTTTCTGAACAATGTCATTACAAATGCTAATGAAATAGTCAAATAAACATAACTCGTATCTACATTTGTGATGCGTTTATGCATCGGCTCTCGGTGCTCATTTATGCATCGGCGCTCAAAGAAATAAAAGGAATAATATTTTGATGTGAAGATCCTCTTGGAATTCTCGAGTATTCAAGCTAATAATTTAATGTCGGCAGTGAGTCAGTCCCTAACTCGAAACACTTCATCTCGCTCAGGGATAGGATAATTTTTACTTATTAAATTGAAAGAAAAAAAACTGTTTATTCCAAATAAAGTTGATGAATAAAAGGCATCTCAGCACATTGGTATTTAATTAATAATTCTCATCACAGAGGCCTTTAATTTTACCAAAAAACTGAGTACAAAAATATCACACGCCATAGCCACGAGGAATGCTGAATAAAAGACTGAGAGGAAAATACGAAAATGTGAACTCCTGATATATTTATTGTAAGTTTTCAGCGATAGCAACCAATGTTCCTGGAACGCTACACCTCAGAAAGGTGCGGGGGAAAACGTGAGATCCCGAACAGACAGTTAGGTAGATTTTTCTTCCGTTGGGATGGAAGTAGTTTTTGTTTTTGTTGAAGACTGTATTTTTTTGGTTCACTGCTATTTTTCAGCACCTACTATTTTTCTTGAATTATCTAGTTTCATAAATTTACTTTCTAACTTTATTATGAGTAGGGGATCTTATGTAGGAACGCACCTCGTAGATAGATTCCACGTTCCCTTGATTCTATAGTAGATAATGCTTTTTTCCCTCTCTTACGAATAACATTGTTGTGGTTCCTAACCCGTAAACTTCTATATTGCCTTCCTCCTAACTTACCCTATCGTAAACCAACTTGTTTTATCATAACTGATAGCCCGACCTTGCCTAAATATTCGCAATTTAATTAACTCATCTTACCTAGGCTAGCCTAACTTAACCTAACGCATCGTAACTTAGTCATGAATTTCTATGCACCTGAAAACAGTTGACTCGGTTACGACAGACAGTCGTAACTATGATACCGCTTGCAACTCGAATTGCGTTCTGAAATTTCCCCACCTAGCTTTTGAAGGTACAAAACAGGGGGAACAACGCTGTAAATATTAAAGGATATTCGTTTGAATGTTCCTGCATGTTCGGAATTGTTCTCCGTGAGGGCGCGCTAATAGCATCTGTCTTCACAGAGCACTTGGGAAATATTGCAGTGAGGAGGGACATCATTTATCTGGAAGCTCTTTTTACCGGGTCAGTTTTTGGTGATTGATGTGTTAAGTTCAGGCGGTTGTTGGGACGGACTTACTCCATAGCTGTAATGATTCTCCTTTTTATACGACGAGAAAGACATGTTGAACACTTTGGTCTTGACATGAGCAGCCGGTGTACATGGAGTGAATTTTCATAATGCTGGTGACCCGATATGTAGTGTCAAACTCAATTTTATTAAATAAAAATTCAAAAATAAATGATGGCACGATCAAGTAAGTGTTTGCTATTTTAAAAATTTCTTACTACAATTGACTTTAATGTTGAGCTGTATATTGAACATCAGTTTAGCCTATCGCAGTCAACATGTTGAGTGAAAGTGGGTTATGTATTTTCAATGATATTCGGGTGGCATAATTTAATGTCCTGCATGATTTTATGTATTTATTTGAATAACATGGTCGATCATACATGAGGGAAAAATATTTCAAGGCCCTGTTGATGGTCAAGTGCAAAAGACAACATTAAAATCTCAGTATAGCAAGGATCGGTGGCTGGGATTCATTTAATCTCTCTGCGTCTATCGTTCTAGGACAATAACAGCGAACCGGAAAATTATAATTTATCTATCCCAAAACGTGGAGGTTTTATATAATTACATTTCCGCATGATCATTTATGTGAATTGAGATTATTAACATTTATCATTTGACCATTAAAGGCACAGCCCGACAAAAATAGTTATAATCACTTAATAAGGATTCTAAATTAATTTTCGCGATCGCCTTTTTCTTATAATCCTCTTTTCGCGAGAGTATCGTATCCTAGTTTAGTGCCGTGGAATGCCTACCAGTATGTTTTCTACACTAATTACTCGAGTTTAGTTTGATAAGATACAATAATTCACGAAACACCTACGTTCTGACGCACCAATGACACTAAACTGCGCAGAGCTCGCTCGAAGTTTATCATCCCCAGACCAGGAGCACCGGGATCTCAGTTCGACAAGAGAACGAATCCCTGACGTGCGTCACATGTTCTGTGCCGGGCTTCGTGTGTCCCTCGCTCCGGCCAGCCAATTTCCCTCTCATCTCGCTTTCTTCCTGTCGCTGCAAAGACTTGATGGCAGGTTGTGATGGTGGCGAAGTTGAGCCATTCGGGTGCGTCCGATATTGAGTCTCTGAGTCATGAAAACCGTGAAAAGTTTTTTCTTACCTCGTGCAGCGACTCTGAGATAATCAAGCCGTCAATGCAACCAACAGTAGTATTAGATCTTTCAGTAATGCGAAAATGAATCTACAGTTCATTAGCGAGTATCGTCCTCGGGTAAAGGTTTCGAAATGACTAAACACATTTGATGTTTTATTCTCACTTTCGTGATCTTTTGAAAATATGAATAGAACAATCGTCTACGAAGTACTCTCTTTTTCACCTGAAAATTGACGAAAATCGCGACACGACATGTCACACAACTGAACAACACGCATCACGTTGGCGAAAAGTTCGAATATAACAAAACACATGAGTTTTTTTCACTCTGAGAGTGCTCTTTTGAAAAATTTGAACAAAACAGTTTTGTCTGTGAATTATGAAAATGGCTACTTGTTTCAGCAAATTTGGCCAAGTTTTGAGGTCACAAGGGATTATTTAGGTCCAGTGGAAAGAAAATTTACTCAAAATTTCTGAATGACCTTTTAAGAATAAACAAAACTCAACGTGTGAGCGAAAAATCGAAATCGATGACTTTGACTGTACTACATGCAAACGGTTTGTCAGAAAGCGTATACACACTTCCAATTCTCATCGAAAATTAATTTTCTAACTTAAAACATCAGATTTTTGGAAAAGTAAAGTATAAATCTCACTAAACAAAAAAATATACATCTGCGTTCAACTAAATGTTCAAAAGTTGAGATGAAATGCTCAAACTGCCGACCATCAGAAACGATACGACGTCACTGGGTGCGAGGTGCACCAGATTCCATTCTTGTCAGCGTTATTTGTTTTTCAGTAACGTATGTTATCAATGTTGCAGTAACGAATTATTCTCATACAAGCTAACGTTTCATATAAATGCTTAACGGGTAGGAAAACACCGATACTACCCACGTAAATGATTGTATGGCTCATTTGAATTAAGTTCTACAAAATAATAATTAAATTACACAAATTCGCTCACAAATCAAAAACTTGAGCTACGTGACGTGAAATATTTTTGGATTTGTTTCTGTTTATATCTTAAAGCTGAAGTTCTCTCCCGCCTGCCGTCCTTGGCTCATCACGCTAACGAACATGGCTCTCCTGCGTGTCTTCGTTTCTTTGGCACTTCATCGTCGTTGAGTTGCCTTAATTAAGTGGCGAGCGCCGCTTGAGGCGTGAAGCTTACGCGTAACTGAAATTAATATGAAGTTATCCGAGCGCTCAACGGATTGGGTTGCGCCGAGACCGGCAAGCGGTGGGGCTTCATGCTGGTCATGATGCGCAGCCAGTTAATAATCGAAAATCAAATTTAGATATAAATTAAACTCTTAAATTTGAATTTTTCACCTAAAATTTAAAGGAAGTCTTTCAAACGTGCTGTCCTTCTTAACAAGTAGTGGAATATTATTTTCCAGTTCTCGTGCGCCCTGTCACACGAGCGGTGATATTACGAGTGCATGTGCGTAGTAGAGCTCTCAAGCTTATAACGACCTTGGACGACCTTGGTTTTAATTTGAAAACTTTTCTGGCTCCACGAGGAAAACCTGAATAGTTAATTTGATGCTCGAGTTACCTCATTTTTTCAGAAATATTTTGCAGTGTTTCTACAGTTTGCCTTGTAGCAACGACAGCTGCTTCAAACAGCTCGGTTGAGTAAGAGTCGACTGAAAATAAGCTAATCTTGAAGGAGTGTACTGTATTATTCTTATGTTCGGTGTCACTTCATTATTTCACTTTCATTGATGATAAAATGTCTGAGATGCGTGCTAAGCAGCAGCACCAGCAGCATTTAATATGCTGTGCATATATGATCATCAATGGAAATTTTTGGAGCATTGAAATATCATCGATACGAGCATACTTAATCACCAGTTAAAACCTTCTGATTACTAAAATATAGATTCAAGTGTATTTTATCACAAGCTGACAACTTCATGGTGACTGAATCATCGAGTGTAATTAGAGCTCTTGCTTACGTAACAGTATTATTTCTTTGATTTGAAGAACCTTTTAAGAATTCTCATTTTTGAATTTTTGAAGTTTAAGTCGAGTTTGACACTTTTATGAGAAGAATCTTCAGCGATTTCCATGAAGGATTGTTTAATTGAATGGTGGGCCTGCTTGTATCTTCGTCGGCCTATCAGCAAGAGCAGGCAAAAAAGTTCTTGTACATTCTAGATGTCATGAGCTCTGCTCCAAATTTTAGATGTCATTGGTTCTCAGTATATATTTTTCTTGTTTCTTCACATAAGTGGCCTCGATGAGTTTTGATTTATTTTCAGCGCGATATGGCCACTATCGCAGCGCATTCTAACTGCCAATAGCAAGCCTTCGAAATAGTTACATGCTCACGAAAGGCTAATGGCTAAAATAGAAGCCCATGGTATACAGGGGAACAAATGGTGGAAACGAAACCACGGCTCACCGGTCGCATACAAAGTGTAGAGATCCACGAGGAATTTAGTGACTGGACACAAGTATGTAATGTCAGGGGGCCTCAAAACCAGCGCTTGAGGCTCGTTTCTCTTCATATACATCATAAACCTGGACCACGAAATCGTCTGTAAAATTAACAAATTCGCATGTCAGCTACATGCCTAATTAGTGATGGCTTCATGCCATTTTAGAATTTGCTACTTTCTCTATTACTGCTTCTTGTTTGTCCCATTAGTGTTGGCTACTTGTCCTGTTCCTGTTGTTCCATGCCCTATTAGCGCTGGTTACATGTTCATTAGTGTTGGATGCACGCAATATTGCTGCTGCTACATCCTCCGTTAATTTTGAATTTTCGTTGTTAAATCTGTAAAAAACTCAAATTCTTTTTAAGCTATTGGTTTTCAAATGAACTTAAAGCTTGTTTCCTACACACTTAGCTTGTTCATTAGGCAAGGTTACTAAAAAAATTTTCGCTTTCATCTGGTTATGTGTGCCACTTGTTCGAGGTAATTAATGATGATTGGCTAATGCAGTTTTTGCAACGACGAAATTACTCGCACGCCAATAAGGTAATGCGATAAGTATGATCCTGAACTTACATCTACTTTCTTTTAACTCACAACTCAAACTGATGATATTCCAATGCTCGTAATCTATTTCCAACGGCTCAAAGGGTGCTTGCTTCTTCTTTAGTTGATCGAAATTGGAGTTCTACCTAATTTTAATATGTTCCCTGCGTATTAGGCCATTTGTGTACCAAATGGCAAATTGCCCATTCACGTACCGGTATAAACGAAGGACATTTCAAGTGTTTCGCGACCTTTTTAAAAAAACATTGTAATCATACGTGGTGAAATGTATCGTGCAGTGGCATTTTTATATTTCTTAGGAAGGATAAAAATGTATTTGAGCAGTAAAGTCGATTTCCTTAATCTGCTACTTACAACCTAACCAAACCAACCGTTAACAGCCTCGGAAACACAGGGAACGTGTTAAAGTTTTTTTCGACCGCTACGACCTTCCGTTTGCGCATGGTTCTTTGAAGTTCTCGGGAGATATTCTAGGTATCCGTTGGTTCTCGCTTCTATGCACGTTGTTGGAAGTGAAATCGGTTTAACACTTTGACTGCGATGTGAACGACCTACGGTCACTTGGGGAATTTTCAAAATGCTGCTAACCGACTAGTAGTCACGAATTCAATTTTCATGAATACTAAATCAAAACTAATTAAAAGCACGATACAGTTAATGTTTCCTATTTTCATCACAGCTTGCTTCAATTGACTTCAAATTTGAATTGAATATTAAACCTCAGTTTTACCAGCCGAAGTCAAAGTGTCAGATCAGAGCAGTGGTGAGCTGTGAGCTTTTTATAGAAATTATCTCTCTGGATAAGATCTCCCATCAACATCCTCTGCGGCTACTCGATCACATAATTCGAGATTTTTGCTAAAAAAGTTGTGGAGCGATTCATTCCGCCTCCTCAAAACAGAACCTGCGAAAATTAGCGTCGCTCCTGACCTTGTGATTCTCAGGTATAGCAGCACCACAAGTGCAGAATCTGAAGTGACTTGCTATTCAGAGGCCAAAGAATGTAATGACATGCTTTTCTAAGTCGTGTTTGTGGGCGACTCTATAGAAAGACAAATTGGATAGCAATTTGGTGTGCTTCTGTGAAGGCTCGATTGTTACATACACGTGAAGGACCCTCGCTGATGAATTCTCATTAATTCAAAGTATACATAAAGAAGCCAAACGTTATCACTGGTTATATTATGCGCACATTTTTACGTAAAAACATACTTCTATTGTCAGCAGTGTTTGAGTAAAGAAAATAAACATATTGCCAAATAACTTTTAGATTGAAAATGCTTTTTTCTAATGAAGCCAAAAAAAGTGATCGTGAGATGGAGTCACCGCAATTTTCCTCTATTTATGGCAACTTAACGCGAGATTTTCATTGCGCTCTACATGATTGTTGTGTAATCCTTAGGAAATGCCATTTCTTCTCTTTTGAAAGTCGTGTTTCTTACGGCGCGCCTTGCAACCGACTGTACTCGAGAGTCGTAACCTCTCGTTTGTTTTTCATTTTTACTCCACCTTCTCGTTCCTCTTCAATGCTTCTGCTGCCATTCATTACTTGCCGGTCACGCTGGGCTGGGTGAAACAATAACACCGTAAAAGCTTTGAGCGGTTAGTGAAGAAATTAATATTCATTGAAATGATCCTTTTCGTGGATCGAAAATAATGTTGATACATTCAGCACAATATTTAAAATAAAATCTGCGCAGTCTATAAGCATAGGTTGGAAGGTCCGATATTTGAAGAGAGAGTTTCTAAAGTCATAATGTTGAAATCATTAATATATAAAGTTGGCATCTTATACACTCTTAATCCAAATTGAACGTCTATCGGAGATGACGTAGTTAAATTTAAAATGTCAGAATTATATAAGGAACGGGTTGTCATGTCACCCATTGTTGGTTGATTTACGAACGTACAATAGCATAAGTTCTAGGTGAAATACAAATTTTTAAGTCATGGTTCAATTTTCACGCGTTGCTCACATTTTTACGTTTAGATCATTAATTTTAGTTTCGAATAACTCAAGAACTCGAGGGCATTTTCATAAGAACCTAAAATAAAACAACAAGCATGTTGCCCGTCGTCTGTCTTTCCCGGAATGAATTAAAATCGCTCTTTGAATGACAATAAAAAAGCTGCCTCACATATACTCGTTTGGTGAGTTGAAATGACGATGCATTGAAAAATTGATCCCCTCTTCATCAGTTTTTTTCTATCGCTACGCTTGGTGACGCATTAAACGTTTTAATTAATTTGCATTGAAGAACCACTACATTTCTTCTCGGGTATTTCGAACGAGGAATTACTTCGCAGAAGCGAATCTTAATTTGTTGAGATTCACTCAACTGAAGCATCACACATTTTCCGTAGATTTAAATGCTGCAACGTACCGTTTTTGAATCTGTGTGCGTGTGATACCGAAAAAAAAAATTACAAACTATGAAAACGATTTATTACAATCTAATTTTTCAATTAAATATTCAGTATAACCGTGGCTTAAAACTTTGCATAAATTGAATATGCAATGAGCAACTAATTGGATTCTCGAAATCTTCAGAATCTACAGAAAATGGTGTGCTTCTAGAGGCATTGTGCGCTCCCTCATGTTCAAGACTGCAGAGAGTTTCTTATTTCTCCACATTTCTGTTCACTTCCATAAATTTTGAGCCTTGGACAAGTCGTTCATTCCACGAACGACATTTTTTCTCTCAACCGATTCGCTTCATTAACATAATGCAATCTTGACATGGCGCTGCGTAATGAAATCAGTAGAAACTAAAAGTGTTCTGGAATTTTTCTCTTATTTTACTCCTGTGGAAACGTCTTTGTGATGGCTGCGAAGGGAATTCCTTGCATTGCAGCATCCAGTAAATATTGCCAACTTCAACCGTGATCTTACTTTACTTTAATATCCTTTGTGAGTTCTTAGGATGTGTTGAAAAATGATGGGTTTTACCAGCTCCGTTGATCAAGCTTTTCTCTTTCTCTACGAGGATTTTCTAGCTCAAAATTTACTGCAAAAATGATAACCTAGTTTGGTGCAACAATTATTTCCCGGCAATTAACGGTGACAGCTGTTCAAAAAAAAACAAAAAGTTCTGATTGCGATATTGATGAAGCGTGCAATACACTTCACTACATTTATATCGTAAGCCGCATTCCATTCATTTCGAAAGTTTTTAATCGCTTGAAGTTACTCATCCATGTACTTACTAACTCTGATAATCTTGTTTGATTACCCTGGTTTACGTTCTGCTTTCAGTAATAAGATAGAACAGAAGTAACTCTCTGACCTTTCCTTCAACTTCGTTTTCATAGCGCAGATACTTCAAGTTTTCCGCTATTGTGTAGAGATAAATTTGGAGTCTTCTTGGTCTAATTTAATCACGTAAAACATTTCTAACATGATTGTGGATAAGATCTGTCACAAATGGCCAATTTACTAGAAATTTTTTCCATTGTTTCTTCGAGAAGCAGTTTACAAAATATTTTTCATGGATAATGAATCATTTTAATTTTCGTTCAGAGTATGATAACTCACAAATTTCGAAATTAAACTTACTTATGAATCAAATGAACCCAATAGGTGGTTTAGTATTTTCCAAAGAACGCAAACCTTCTCGACACAGTCGTTATAATTTTATTTGGACTCATTTCAACACAAATTATCGCTGATGAAGAAGATGGATCGTTAGACAGAAACAACTTATTCTGAGGCACAGCTTCACTCATGCCATACATTACGCCGGGAGAACTTCGGAAATAACGTCCCACTCTGTTGACATTCGCTCGTAACTTTCGATGGCTTTTTAGCGCGAAACTTAATTACTTTAATTCAGCGTTTTTACGAGTCTGAAACAGTTGATTGTATTCAGCGCCGTTTCGAGCCTGTAGATATGTTTGAGTTTTACTATCTTGTTCGTCACAGCTGGGTCAATTTAAGGCGTTTTGGCGGTTGGTTCCGAGGTGCCACGCGCTCGTGCATGCGAGGTCATTTGAAATCGTTGGGTTCCATGCACCTTTGAGCTTCCCCTTTTCCATTCGATATTTCAAATTATCGAATAACGTGGAAAAGTTCTGATATTTTATTGTTGTGCTTCCATGTCACGTTTTTCCATGTCGTTATTCGTCGTGTATCTTTTTGCGGTGCGTTTTCAACTGCCGTACTAAGTCGGTGTCGATTGAAAAATTCAAAATGTAGGTCCGCATGGCGGCGATTTAGCTCAGCATTTTCGAAGTTTCTTTTGACCAATCACCATAGCTGTTCAGAAATGATAAGTGTATTCTCATTCGAACGGTGAAGATCCACACAAAATTTTTTTTAGGTCAAACTACTGATGAGTAAGAAAAAAATAGCACCTAATGCTAAGTGAATGATTTCAGAGGCTCATATATTGCACGGTGTCCAAATCAACTTCAATTTAAAAATGGATTCAAGCCTAAAAATAAATATTTGTAGTATACGTGATGCCTCGAACAGTTTTAATTCATGTATTTTTCTGAATTGATCGCTTTGGCCACGGTCATTCTTTGATATCGCTTACTAATGATGAAATCTCCGGTGATTGGCGGTGATCCATAGCTGCTGTCCATCGCCCACTCGCAAACCAGCTCAAAAACTCGATAACTTCCTCACTGTGATGGAAGAGCAGACGCCGCTGAGCGATGAGAGACTACCCTCGCTGCTGCTACAGGGAAATGCATCCGGCAGCTTTATCATCTGACATGGGTATTACAAACCCATGTGTGAGTATCAAGTAAGGATGTTTATGTTAAGGTATTTTAAAAACAAATGTTCATTATTTCATGTTATGACTTTATTGGAAATAAACTGTTTTTCTTTTTTCTCTCTCTCTACGTCCTAACGCTTCATGTCTGAAGAGCTCGCCAGCCGCGTGACACAATTTTGCTTGATGGCATTGTGAAAAAAGTTTTTGGATGACCTCCTCAAGGAGCTGGGTATTCATTTTTGTCTTTACCGCTTACTTCCCTTAATGGAGAGCCTGACCAACGCACTGAGACGATCACAAACTATTTTCGCCTCGGTTTATTCGCATCATCATGCTCCATTCTCGGTCCATTTTAGTCTAAGTTTCACTGAAAGTTTGGGAGCAGAACTTTTCCACGGTCCGATTGACGAAAACCCTTCAGATTTTCCAAGCGACCAAATAACTGCGGGAATTCTTCGAAGTCGACTCAGGTATGCTATGCCAAATGATGCAAAGTTTTAGAACAACGATTTGTCTTAATTTTGCTGGTAACTTGAGGCCTCTCGTAGCTGTTTTAAGTTGAGTTACCACGATCTTTCGATTGCAAAAATTAAGGAAAAATAACATGTTACATTTTTTTCGCATATACGAGGTCCTGGCAAGTATTTACTGCTTCTCTTATTCTTTCTTCAATAAAAATTTGGGGCATTAAAAATGGCTTAGAGCATTTTCAAACAGTATGTCAAACACAAAGCGTTTCGAAATTCGACACATCATCTCCTAGTTTTTTTTAAATATTCAAAATGTTCGAATTTTGAATCATTTGTTGACATTTCGCTACAAACGCTGGTCTGAAAATAATTCAGCGAAAGTGCAAGATATTACGGGAACTGAACAGCTCAAATGGAAACAAGTCTATGCAAAAATTAGAAGAAATGGAATTTGGCAATAGATACACAAAGGATGCTAGACTTCATAGTACATTTCTCCCGCAATGCTTAATTGATATTTAATGAATGCTAAATTAATACAAAAATTTGCAACTAGGCTCAGCGACTAAATTTTCACAAACATTCCCTCAGAGAGCTAATCAGAAAACCAGACAAACTACTAGGAACAGAAATTGTTAAATTACCAGTCTGGAAGGAAACAAAGGTAATGTGCTCTGTCAAAAGTGAACATTTTATGACTCTGACCTACAATGGAGTGTAGGGGAAAAATAAAAATGTGTGACAAGTTTAGCCAAACAAATTTAATAGGCGAGCCTTTTGCATGCCTTTCAGAGGGGCTTTACCCTTGGGAAAAATATAGATTTCATCTATCTCTGTTTCTTTACAGTATTGAGAAAACCTACGAAATGAAGATATCAGAATCAGAAGTTATGATATCGCTTTGAAAATTGGAACGGCATCCAGTACAGAATAGGAAGAGTGATCGTCTAACTACATAGTCTAGCTCTCCTGACAAGTATTAGGCAGTTGGTGGAACCGACTTTGTCGAACGCAGATTCACGTGGTGCACAACGAATTCATAAACAATACAGGACTGAAAACGCCTGGGATTTTTTTGAATTGGAAAATGATCTGACGGCATTTTTATTAACGAGGTTCATTCAGGGCGATGAATATGGAATGCATAATGTTGATAGAAGAAAGAATCCAATGTTTATAGAGCACGCGTTTATTTATTTGACAGTGGCCCAAACATGGGAACGGAAAAAAAAAGTTTGTGGGAGAGAAGTTCAACGGAAGTACTAATTTTGGCTTTTTTTTCGTAAATTATTTTCCTAATTCCACACTGACTTGTTTTCCTTCTAGTTTTTCAGTTGATGGGTTAGCTGGGATTTTGTGTTGATTTTTATAGCACGCCTGAGAACCTTTCAAAATATCTACCGATTGTTTAAGGTGTGAATCATTAAATTATTTTTTTATTAAATCTAGCTAAAGATGGTTCGAGACTTGAAACATTTTGTTTGTGATGTATAATTCTGAAAATGTTGTGTATACAACCCTCAGGAGGATACAACTGTTGTATCTATGGGAATCAGCGCTGCCAGGGGTAAAATGTGTGAGGGCCCGAGCTGAGAGTTAGGTAGGCCTTCTTTTTGTTGAAGAAAAATGTTTTTTATATTAAAGAACCGTATTTTTTTGTTTCACTGCTTTCCTGTTTTTTCAGCACCTTACTACTTTCTTCTTCAACTTCTATCTTATTTCATAAACTTCTTTCTCAACTTAGTGTTTCTATGCCCCTTCTGCATAGATTCCGCGTTCTCTTATCTCCAAACTAAATGGTGCCTTCCTGATTCCTCTCTTCGGCACGTTCTTTTAGCGGTAAGAGAGACTTAAACTAACATCTAATCTAATCTTATGTTGTGTATCATGGTCACCGTCAGAGCTCTTTTGTTAAAAATGTTCTGTAATTAAAACATTCCAACAGTTTGCAAGAGAATTGCCATAGTTCGACTAAATCATTAGTTTTTAAAAATGAAAACATCTTCCATTACACGAGCTGTGAGTGGTGCATTCCAACTCGAAGACTTCAGACGGTCATCAAGTTCGATTCGCCTATAAATTCTCCTGAAAATGAAGATAAAGGAGAAATTAACAAACAACAGGTGACACCTCACTCTTTGAAATGTGCAGTTCGACCGTGGCTCGTCGTGGTCAATGTGCGCTTGGATTATGGACATGAAATACAATACTTTTTAGCTATAATTGAGTTAATTTCAAAGTAACATGAAATTTATACCGATATTAAATAAAGTCACTGAAAAAATTCTTATTCTTTTTAGTGTCGTTCCTCGATACTGAATTATCTATGGGAGTTGTCTCCATGGGAATTAGCGCTTCCAGAGGAAAATCTGAAGTTCCGAGCAGAAAGATAGTCAGGCCTTCCTTTTGTTGAAATTTTTTTTTTGTGTTTTGCTTAGGATTATCTTTTTAGCCTCATTAATGTCCTTTCCTTAGTGCTATCTTTTTCCACGATTAATAAGTTTAATTTTGTTCCAAGAAATTACTTCAACAGTCCTGTTTCTACGCTCAGGGTGCGAAGAAATGTCGCGTTCACAGATTCCGAAGTCCCTTTATTCTTTATCATATGGTGACTACCTCCTTCCTCTCTTGAGAATACCTTCCTTGATGTTAGAGAGGGCAAAAAAATTTGTAATCTAATCATCAAATCATTTTCAGTACTGTCCATTATTCAAGGAGGTTGTAAATGGTTCTTGTGTAGTAGGAAAGTTCCTTGTTAAAGGTGTTCGAAAAGTAATGTTTTAAACATTGAAAGCAGAGATAAAAACCCGAAAGAACAACTTTTTCTGGAATAAATAAGAATCGGAGTGTTCATCGTCTCAGAGATATTGAATCGTAAAGTTTCAGGTCTAGGGATATTTCTTACTCTCTGCATTATGTAAGGTTCACAAATTATGGCAGAATTTGTTTCCTCCTATGGTCGTCTGTTGTCCGAGGTCGTCTGAGGTCACATAAAGAGTTCACTTTATGAACCCCAGTGGAGACAGAAATGGATCCTTGGACAGCAGGATCATTGCAGATGGTCCACGAGTGAGTGATTGTGTCCAGGAATCGCTGCTGTGTAGGTACCAGACAGTTCACATAGAAGGCGAATATTAAGAAAACTTATGGAACTTTAATTATGCAATAAGATTCATGTGAGCAACGGATTTTCCATCATTTACGACCATCAAGACTGCCTCCACCATACTCAAGATAGACTCTACACAACGTTGAGATTTGATGTTTCGAAAACGTTGCAAACCTTTTCATGAAATTGCGTTTTTTTACAACTACTTTCAAAGTTCGTATCATTAGTTTTCAACTCCTTCATTGTGCTTGCCATGTTTAAAAAATATAGTTGAATCCCTCACAGAAAAATAATAGTAATAAAATCTATATTTTTGAAAACAGTACTAAATTCAGACATCCACAACCTTGCACGAGAAGGTCCCTGAACTTAGCTGTTCCTCATTCCCGTGCGAGCGAGATCCTTCGAATTTCCCCTCGTTATCTTCCTTGCATTTGGCGTGAAGCGGATCTCCAGGAGCTCCGTGCGCACACCTATGGAGGCTCGAGTGCCTCTGTTGGGAAAACTTCAGTCATTTCCGTTTATTTTCATTGCTCGGCGGTCAGGCTATAATAATTGGAGTTCTTTCAACTTCCTTGATTCTGCCGTTGGGCTCTTTTTGCCCTCGGTGCTTTTTGTCCCTCTCATCTCCACAAAAGAAGGTTAGGAGCGCCAGCAAGAGGAACTCGGCCCAGATAATTCTGTTACTTTTTACGCTCGCCTGAGAAGAGGGAGAGATGGCTGTAGGACCCTAAATTCTTCGCTGCACGGTTTTGTTGTTGTCTTCGCTTCATGATTTTGTTGTTGTTGTCTTCGCTTCGTGATTTTGTTGTTGTGGTCTTCGCTTTACGATTTTGTTGTTGTCTTCGCTCTATGATTTTGTTGTTGTTGTCTTCGCTTTATGATTTTGTTATTGTTGTCTTCGCTTTTTGATTTTGTTATTGTTGTCTTCGCTTTATGATTTTATTGTTGTCTTCGCTTTGTGATTTTGTTGTTGTGGTCTTCGCTTTATGATTTTGTTGTTGTCTTCGCTTTATGATTTTGTTGTTGTTGTCTTCGCTTTATGATTTTGTTGTTGTTGTCTTCGCTTTATGATTTTGTTGTTGTTGTCTTCGCTGCAGGATTTTGTTGTTGTTTAGTCTTACGAAGTGAACTTTCAGCAAGAAAATGTTATTGCTTTATCTTACTGATGCGTTGCGTCAAGTACGATGGATGAATTCCTCCAATTATTTTTGCTTATTTTTAATACTAAATTTTCAACCACTTGAGAATTACATTACGCTTTCCTTGAACCGAACTTGACCACATGGTTTTAAAGCATAATTTCATGATGTCGAAATGAACATTTAATGCATTAATGGAATCAAAAAATCATATTTTCTTGCTTAGCATTGTGTAATTTGCGTTTATTAATCGTTTATCGGGCTTGTTAATTTACCTTCGCTGCCATACCCTGTTTCTGAATCAACGACTATTTTCGACAGCTTAATGAAATGATGATTTATGATATTTTACATTACTTCAAATTTGGTTAAGGCATATTTTGTTATACTTCTCTATAGGTGCTTAGAACGGTCAAGTTATTTCATCTCGAAATACGAACAAGATGCACGATTGGTTGCAGTTTCATCAGTACCTCGTTTTATCCGATATTTTGCTAATCAATAATAGTGTTAAACGAACAATATTTGATTTTTCGTGCATTTAGGAGAGCGCGCTGTTCAATTTCCCAAGTGACTCTCGTCGGAGTCTCGACATACAATAACGTTTGCACTGAGCTCTCCAAAATTACGTTTATTTTGAGAGCACATAACGATCTCATCTAGACAGATGCAACGTCGCAAGTCTAGCAAGCGCAGATGTATTGACAAGAAAAGTTTTAATGGTCTTCCAGTTAGTTCTATTAGGACTTCATATTTCCTAGGGGAGGAGAAGTCCTGATGGCGAAGAGAAAATAATTTACCCTCATTTCATTCGGCTACCGAACGCTTCGTTAGAATTTGTATTAATTTTGGGTGAGACATGAGTAATTTTTGTTCTTACGAAGCTTATCATCAGGACGCATTTCGAAGGTCCGGTAGCTTAATTTTAACAAAAAGTGACCTGCAAGAACATTTATCTCATCAACTTTGAAAAAACACATTTCATAACGGAATCTGTTATGCTGAAGAGTTATGTTAACCCCTTTTTGAGACAATATGGGTTTTATCCTCTTCGAGCTTTCCGGAACTCTCAGGCACTTGATGCAGACTGACACAGTCTGGCAGCGACGAGTGCATGTGAACCTTAAAGATGACGGAGTGAACTCATCGACGGGAGAAACATTAACCGTACTATGGTGCTGTGGCGATCTTGGGCAAATGGAGCTCCGTATGCGTAACCGTAGCTGCTCTTTAACAGCATCGGCTACACTTAGCACAAAAGATGCATTTTATTTTGTTGTTTATGAAGTCTCAGCCTCCCTATCATGAATTTATGCCTGCCTTACATGAGAGGGCGCACCTAACAGCACACCTACCCAGTCAATAATAGCGAACGAGTGCAACAGATAATTTAATTTAATTTGTTTGTACATTTTTTCCTGTCTTGTGAAACACTCTGTGTGCCATTAATGGGCTAAGATCTTATTTTGATTGTAATTGGAATGATGAAATGTTTAATTTTGAGACTTAATCACTGGATAACATTGTTACCTTTTTTCTATCGCAAAGAGTGTTCAGCTTTGGACAATGGGATTTGGCAGTCCCAATTAGTGCAAACTGACCTATGACCTGCGAATAATTCATCACATGGGTGAGCTGCTGATGCAATTTCTGTAAACATCTGGTACAATACAATGTTTGAATTTGCACCGTTATTTGAAATAATTTTTCTTGATTCCTTGTAATGGTGGGGAACTTTTTTTTAACCGTATTTCTTAAAACCACTGCGAGTTATTCTTTTGGCATTTGGGTTTATTGAACAGACCCAGTCTCAGCTTTTAAGGAAGCAGGTAGAGCCTTCAAATTTTTATTTCCCAATGATAAACAGGATATCAAGATGCCAATTCTTAAAGCAGACGCACTCCACCCGTTGCCAACGTAGACGTCCTCCACTTGTTGCTTATTTGATACTAAAGTAAGAGATGCCCTACTTACGTCAGTGGTGCTGAAAGTCGTCCCTCCTGCGGGGAAGTGGAGCGATTTGAAAAGGGCGACCGAGTTGCGTCTTTGTGTTGACTGTTGATAAAAGGGAAAAGTTTAAGCCTTTTGTTAATAAACTTCTCGTTACTGAATGGAACGAGTATTAGATCTTCTCAATTCATTGCTCTGCAAACATTCAGCGTTCACAAATAGTCCGATTTTAGAAGGGAGTTTTAATCGTAACATTGGCTGTTGTTCTAAGTTCTAGGTAATTCCGATCAAAGGTTTAAAATTTATTACTGTGCATAAAGTGCTTGAAAATTAGGAACTGAATAAAATGTTTTCTTAAGACACTCGAGTTCTCTTCCATGTATAAATGTATTTGTACAGTTTTTATACAGTTCTTCTTGAACGTTTGGTTTCTGCTGTAATACATCATAAGCAAAAAATTTCAAGACGAACTGCTTCACGAAGTTCCAATCTTGTTAGATCTTCTTTTGTTAACTGATGAGTCTTCCATAGTTGTCTTTGCTCTACGATCTTTGTGGAAGTTCGTGGACTTCCTTCAAACTCATTCGTCTGGAAAATTGCTGACTCAGCCTTGATGTCTTCATGTTTATCACTATTCTTAATGGAAGGAAATTTAATGTCCCAATCGAAATGAATTGCAGAAGTTGGGCTCTGCCTGGGGCATCTGTAGAATTCTAACACGACTGTCAGCGTATAATTTATTCTAGAAAATAGATTTTGAACGTCCAACTCAATTTATTGTTAACTGAAGCCTTCGAAGCTAAAATTTTCTTGTTGAAAAACACCTGCATCAGCTACTGAATGAAATCGTAGTGGGTAACAACTGAACAACAGTTGAATGTTGAAGCAAGTTTCTCATTAACAGCGGGAGTTTGAGTTATTATAAATAATAGTTGAGTTGTAGTTACTGGTCCCTCGCTTATTTTTTTGATAAACTATATAGGTGGTACAATGAATGTTGAAATTTTGCGGAAATTTCATGCGTTGTGCTGCATCCTGCCATGTTGTGCTGCATCCTGTCATGTTTTGCTGCATCCTGCCATGTTGTGCTGCATCCTGCCATGTTGTGCTACATCCTGTCATGTTGTGCTACATCCTGCCATG
>JACJUY010000783.1:0-11111 GCA_014220935.1 Platorchestia sp. MABIK
GACCTGTTCCATTTCGCTCTCCATTTTCTGCATGCGGCTGCTGTGCTCCTTCTTCTCCTCCTCCATGAGCGCCAGCGGGTTCCTGTGCACGCGCAGTGATTATTAAATGAATCTAATATTGAGCCATACCTCACAACACCGGTGCATCATTTAAAAATTCACGGAAATACAATGAAATATTACCGGGTTATTAAATATGGAGCATTAGAAAGGGGGAGCATTAACAGGGGGGTTATTATATGAGAGCATTACAGCATCAGAAAAGTTAAAGGAGACTTCACTGCGTGTTTTCAAAAAAACATTTTGTATTTTTGCTGTTTGAGAATGATTTTAAGGAATCAAAGACATGTTCGGCCATCGCAAAAAAATGTACTTCAGCAATCTCTCCCGAAGCTTGAAAAACCTGGAAACAACGAGGAGAAAATGATTAAGATAAAGTTTTGCACGTACAGAAAGTGCTTCAAAATGAATTTCTACAACAACGACAACATCAATAGACTTGCCTAAATGTATCTGAAATTTGAAGGATAAATCAACGCAACATTCCGTATAAACCAAATACGTTTTACTAACGTATTAAAGTTACTAAAAGTAAAAATTCAGCAGCATGCAAGATTTTGCTACTTATTTCCTAAAAAATCATCATGCACTCTTATCATTAGTGTTAAGTAGATCTTCAGAAATTATAAACAGATTTTGAACAGCACACCACATCCTCGCAGTACCCGGCACTGAAACAAAGGTGAAGGCAAACTGCTACCGAGAAGTAAATTAAGATCGTGTTAATGAGAATAGCGGGACAAAAGCAACGATAATCTACGGACGAGTCACTCAAATTATTATGAAGGAAAAGAGGGCCAGGCTATTAGAATCCTGTTGAGCATGAAAATAAGTCAGCTTAAAACGGGGCAACTCATTAACGTATTTGCTCAGATTCTCATCCGGTTTACACAATACCAAAGCCACTACAAAACACGGTAACTGAAAAACAATTAGATGCAATTGTACTGGAAGTTTTGAAACAGAAACACACGCGATGTTCCAGTTTCAGAATGTTGTTAAGTTAATGAAAGAAAACTTAGGCAGAATCAAAATCCAAATTTTAATTTTTTTTAAAAACACACCTTCAAACTGTGTGCGTACATTACATTTTATACAATTTGCCATCAAATTATCTTTTATCTTTAAGTCAAAAATGATAGCATGGCTTTCGATAGTTCATTCTTTCGCTGTTTTATGTTGAAGAGACTTGTGTTCCCAATCTTATACACATTCGCCAACAAACAAATATTTATGTCTTTAACTATCTTTCTCAGAAATTCGAGTCTATCACGTAATGTTAAATTCACCTTTTTTCGTTTTGAACTAGATGCCATTCTAATGGGTATATTGACAACCTTACTTGCACCAAGCTTTGAAATATTTTGTTAGGTGAAGGAAAAATATAATGTTCTTTCACAGCATTTCAATGCAATTCGGAAACAAGAATAAATTCAGGGTATGGATAAGTTTCAGTTCAAGAGTAAGTTGTTCACGCTTGAAAACGACCAGTTAGTTACAGGAAGTCCCAGTTAGAATACGTTCAAGTTTCACAATAACGATATCTATCAGCGATGCTGAACCTAGAAAACCAGCGGTAAAATCTTGATAGATTTTCAAGAAGAAATATGAGCCGCATTTAGCTTACCCAAATAGGGGGAATCTAGCAAGAAACGATTAACATGCAAGTACTACAACACACACGAAATTGTAGATTTAGGAGCAAGAACCACGCAAAGCTCTTAAAACGAATAACAAATTCGCCAGTACAGAATCATGAACGTTACTACTTCTCTTAATCCCGCGACGTTCCGGAAAATCGAAAGGTATTAGAAGAGTTTGACTGATGAAGTACAGCAGGTGTTGCAAAGTACGCCGACATTAAGGCAAGGGGCCGCCAACAAGGCGTGACCAACAAGTCGAAAGAGAGATCTGGTTTGGCACCAACAAAACTCATTAGTTGCTCAGTAGCTCACTTACCGAGCAGAGACTACAGTGTTCTTACTCCGAGGAGGGCATGGGGGTCTGCGTTAAAACAGGCACCGTTAACATCGCATCAAAGGAACACAACACCAACTCAACGACATGGAACTCACAAAAATAATGAAAATATTGCGCACAGTAAATTAACGTTGAATCGTGAACGAAAACCAGAAGCTAATTCGGCAAATGGCGCGCGAAGAAAATCAACGCAGCACCTTGAGTGAACGAATAACACAGAGGACTTTTTGCAATGCAGTTGGTCCGATTTTGTTCGGATTTTTGGAGTTCATTGAGTTTTTCAAGCACGTTAAAGAAGGCACATCTTGTAGTTTAGAGACATGCGGATTAATTGATGTCAGTATGGAGGCAGAGATGACGGCAGAACAAAAAGAAATAAAAAGCCACATCACAAAACAAGCGTTTCGGTGATGGAGGAAGAACCATACACCGATATTTGAATGCATTCATAGGAGTCTCAAGATTTTCCAAGTGAGGACATATATAGAAACATATTTTTTACAGAAATGTAAATAATACCAGATGCAAGGGGAACTTAAATCGAGATCAATTCATAAAAGCAGAAGGTGCGTGTTGAAATGTAGGAACCTCAAAAAATATACTAAAAATGATCAAATTTAGAAAAATGTTCCAATTTAGAAGAAGAACGTGGATTTTCATTTTGTCAAGCAAGGAAAAATGTATTGTTCAAATTAGTAAGGAAAACATGAAGAAAACGAGAATAAATAATTTGTCCAAAGTTGAGGGGGTTGATTAGGCTTAAAAACACGGGAGAGCGACCCATACGCACTGTCGCATCAGCGTAAAACAAAGCGCTATGCAGACACAGAATCTTCCAAACCGTTGAATTAAACTTATAAAATATATCAGTGGATCACTGTGCATAATATAAAACAACTACATATGAATTCCACTCGAAGCCATTTTAGCATTAGTCACAGTTTCGATTCGTACTGACTGAAGAAGCTGGCATTGAAAAGCGAGTTCTCCGGACTTCAAACAGTATATCTTAGTCTATATTCTGAAGAACTCGTGAATATCAATCTTCCCCATGAATACTTGAAGAATATTGAGAAATGGAAATTAATTTCAAGATCATTTCGGAACTCAAAATGAACATATATTTCTTGTGACGGAATTGGTGCAGCTACATGTACGTCGGCATAGAACACTACACAAAAAAAACTAGGGATTTACTTGTTGGTGCTTTTTGTTTTGTTGTCGGTGGTGCCGCCGGAGAGCTTCCTGCAGCGGTAGTTCTCGTAATGCACGCTGCTGGTGACCTCCTTGAGGTCCTGCATGTGGGTTCTGACCAGCAGGTTGCGCAGCGGGATGAAGTCGCAGTGGGACAAATTCTCCACTGAAATAAAAGTCATCATTTTCATCAGTATTGTTTCAACTAAACCATTTTCTAATCGGATTAATGTAAAATTTTTATTGAAAAAAAACTGTTTAGTGTGAATTAATTCTTTTTTAAATTATTCTATATGAATTTTTTACAAAGAGAAAAATAATTACCACACAAGGGAATACAGAAGGTTTTACAGAAACAGAACTCAGCGTAAAATCAAGACAGTCACAAGCGTAATTTGATGGAGGCAAGCCACTGTCCTGCTGTAGCTCTCAGCAAAAGTGATTCCTGAAGATATTATTTCATGCATTATTTATTTTTAGTCAGCTCAAAGATTAAAGCAAGACCATCGCGAATACCAAATTCTGTTAAGGCTAGTTTCAATTCCAATTGAGACGCTATTTCACCTTCGACGATGCCCCACGGGTATTTTCTGCCTCTGACTTTCTTGCCGTCGATCTCGGTGGTGACATTGGAGCCCACAACGGCAAAAGGCACTCGCTGCTTCAGTTTGGTGTTGTCTCCTTCCTCCTCGGGGAACTCGTAAATCTTGATTTTGTGTTGGTGGATTTCATTGATGATCTAGAGAATAACGCTGAATTTAATATGAAATACTTTTTGAGGTAATAGTTCATCCAGGCCTATAAAGATGTGCCAATTATCGCTATACGCCAAGGTCAAATCTGACTATACGTAAAAGTAAAGATAATGCTGGTAAATTGATTCTACTTTCTTTCAAAAGAATGTCAAGAGTTGAGTTAAGTAAAAAAAAAACTCATCTCTTCGGAGGAACTGGAAGACAATTATGCGTAAATTTTTAAACATACAAGACTTATGTAAGTACTTGATTTCTATTGTAACAAGCTCCCGCAAATAAACGTAAAAAAATGGATAAGCAGCTTACACTTGACATCAGTACTCTTTTTCAGCGTTTTCTTGATTTTCTACAGACGCGAGATTAAACTTTTGAAGTGAAGTAAAACTTGACAGCAGAAATGCACTAAAATCCGCACCAATATTATGGCGATCAACTATACCCCAGGCTTACAGAAACGCAGGAAAATCTCACTCCCAAGATGAAAAAATATTCAAAACTTAAACTAAATTTTCTTCAATTCAAGGGTAGCAGCTTTCAGAGATCGTACTAGCGTTCAAGCAAGCAGTTCACATACAAATTGTGGCAACGATTTTTTTCACTCGGTTACCAACCCAATTTCTCGCATGCCAATTTTCAACTAAATACAACAATCTCAAAAACAGTCCCACCAATGCCCCGTGAACTGTATGATACTTTCTAAAAAAGAATCACTAACTGCTGAAAATTCAATCACCGATTCGTAACCGATGTAAAACCAATATTTTACACCAGTCTTCCACTGAGAAGCGAAACCTATATTTTATCCTGGTAACTTCCACTGAGAGGTAAAACCAATATTTTGTACCAGCAACTTCCACTAAGAGGTAAAACAAATAGACACCAGTAACTTCCACTGAGAGTACTCAAGCTTTGAACTTCGACTGAACTGTATCGCTGAGCACCGTATGCAGGAGGAGCAGGCACCTGTTTTTTGAAGTGTTGGCACTCCTCAGGAGTGAGGGTGTCCGCCTTGGCAATGACGGGGATGATGTTGACCTTGTCGTGCAGGCGTCGCATGAACTCGATGTCCAGCGACTTGAGGCCGTGGCCGGACGGCGCAATGAAGTACAGGCACGAGTGAACCTGTAGCACACATACCACAGCTTCATTAGACCGATATCTACTTTTTTCTTTCGTTATTTTTGATACAGTGGTTAATTTCAAAGACACACACAAGAAACAGAACATGAAACAAATTCAACGTTTTTCTTGATCGACACCGGTCCAGAATATCGAAGAAATAGAACATGATCTAAGCACGATTATTTTGATCGACACAAAAACTTCGTTTTAGACTCGAGGAAATAATACGAACAAAAATACAACACTTTGCCTACGTTTCTCTTGATCGACACCGTTTTAGGATCGAAGAAATAGAACAGGAGCAAAATACTTTTTTCATCATCACAGGCACATCGTTTCAGACTCGAAGAAACAGAACACGAACATATGACTTTTTTCCGAGAAAATGTAACGTGCACTCACCCGATTATCGCAGATACTCTTTCTATTGACTTTGGACTCGGCATTTAGATACTCTTCGTACTTCGACTCCACATAGTCTATAACGGGTTGCCAGCTGCAGAAAAAGAAAATTATTATAACAATGCACTGTTGAGGAAACAGTTGCTCATTTACTTAAACAATTCACATGGAATATGTCGAAAAACTCTTCAAGATTGCAAAAAAACCATCAGTGCTGAAAATTTAGATAAGTTGAACACTTTTCTGAAAAACACTAATCGGTTTATACGATTAATAACCCACAGAGATTACAATACGAAAAATAAACAAAATGATGAGCACGACATACTGCAGAATAGTGATGGCTATCACCCAGGCTATCACCCAGTTGACAGAACCCAGGTTAATAACCTTAAAAGAAATTAAATCCTTTTCTAACTTACAAAAACCATTCCACTGATAACAATGCTCATAAATATTGAGACGGAAAAGAATGAATACGATAATGAATACAAAACGAACTGTGACGGCAAGCATTCATCAACTAGGCCATCGAACGTTATCTGGGAGTTCCCTGATGAGATGAAGTATCGCTGAGCAGTCATCAAATTTCGCGATGCGCGAACAATTAGAAAACAGATAAGATAGCAAATGGCATGACTCAAGGCTATACAACGGCAGGCAGTGGTACGCACAAGTACGTTAAAACCCTGCAGTGCCTTGAATCACCATATTTAGATATTTCACAGCGTAATTTTAAGCCTCAACAGAAATCGTTTTTTAAGAGGAAAAAATCCGATCAAACAAATTAAGAATAACCGTAAAAGTACTCACTCGAACCAACTTTCACAGTGCTTCGAATCACCCAACCATTTATCGAGATTTAATCATGTATAAGTCAACCTCTACAGGGAATGATTTTTTCAAAGGATAGAACCTACCTCCCCAGAAAGTGATTTTTTTTTATCTAGTAAAAATGTAGCACGAAGAAGTCAAGAAGAGGAGCAAAAGTCACTTACCAGTCACTGTTGTCGACGGCGTCACCAAAGCCGGGAGTATCGACGACGGTGAGCATGAGGTTCACCCCGTTCTCCTTGAGTAAAACTTTGGTCGTTTCGACCTGTGCATACCGAAAAAATTTCAACGGTGATGTATGACAGCAATTAATAATCTCACATTTTAATCTATTTCGACGTCAGATAATAAATTTAATTTGCAATGCGTATGTGAAAAGAATGCTTGCACTCTTCATGCGCAGATAAGGACACTAAAATAAGCAAGAAATTTATCCAATGACCAGCCAACACGCACATAAAGTACTCAGAACATGACAGGAGTTTTGTAACGATAAAACGGTATTGCACTTCAAAATGTTCTTCCGCTTATGGTGCATTTCACGGTGAAAATGCGTACGGTCAAAACCGTCATCAGCGCAAGGAGAAATCCAGTAAGAGTGTAAAAAAATTATCGATAAAAAACAGGTATAAGCCGAAATGTCGAAAAAAATGCAGTATGTAGATGCGCGTTGAATATGAGTCAATTGTATGGTAAATATTGAAAGCATATGTAAACAGCGGCACCAGATAATTTCACTACGACACAAAAGATACTCCAAGAATTGTGTCAACATATTGGAGACACTGTTACTGAAGATCGATTACAGAGATAACAACCTCTCCACACAAGAGAGAACGAGAAAGCAAAGATAAGGCTAACTTGTAACAAAGCTAACCCCACAACTGCCCACGGGGACGCGAGTATTGACAATTTTGCAATGGGCTGCAGGGAGTACTCCTGAGAAACACCAAGCCCGAAGAAATGCTCACAAGTACAAAAAGTAGCTGCTTTCTCCTCAAGAACAAGCCGCCGTCTGACCATTTCTCGGGTTGCTACTCAAGTCTAAAAGCGCCAAACGTTAATCACGTTTAAACAGTAGAGTAGAGGTATCAGAGGATGAATGAGATGAATGCAAGTTAAAAGAGAACTTGCTTTAGGGCAATTTTTACTGTTTCAGTGCACTTTCTGAGGAGCATATAATACTTCGTATGAAGATATCATCTGCGAAACACAGAGTGAGCATAGACCATGTTGAACCAACGAGAAAAAATCCGGCAATCCAAAATAACACGCTCAAACTTAAAAAAATATACGTAAAAACTGCCAAAAGACAAATCTATGATCACAAATCAGCAAAGCGACAACGACATAGGAAAATAGTTGCGCCAGTCTGTCGCTGAAACGGCGAGGCGAGCCAGCGCACATACCAAGCAGAACCCCCGCTCTTAGAGCACCGCCGCACATCCATCAGGCAGCACCAGCACCTGCTTAGTCCCGGACACAGGACAAATTGCTTGTAGACGCACGCCGAACTCTAATGGATGGTGCGGAACGCGAGAGCCATGAAAACTCATAAATTGTCTAGCGAATCGTCAACAGAAACGCAGTGCTACGTGGAAGATGAGGTTCAGATGGTCTCTCTCATTTAGAGCTATCTATCTCTTCGGTAACCCGTATAACGGGTGAGTATATATTTCCAAGACCCAAAATAGAATAGCTTCTCACAAAATACGAGAAAGAGCATCGGTTGAACTTCCCATGAAAACGCTGCTAGCGACAGAGAAGCGTTTTCAAGAAAACATCTATCACCCACAATGACCAATTACCAGCCTGTACGGTCTTCTCAACAAAATACGAAAAAGAACAGCAGTTAAACCTCCCATAACAATGATGCTAGTGACAGAGAAGCAATTTCTTAAGAAAACAACATCGCATAAATCACTATGACAAATTACTAACCTGTACGGTCTTCTTGACACGGTGGGAAGGACCGGGATATTCATTAGAATAAATGTCGGAGAGAAACATACTGTTGATCATCGTGCTCTTCCCAAGGCCGCTTTCACCTGAAAATACAATCCAATTAGAATCAAATTGAAAAGCTTAAACTGAACAGACATAAATTTATTGCAGAAAATTGACGTAACCAGGAAGACTAAAATTACGAAATAACTGAGAGAAGACGTAAAAATAAACTTAAACAATACATAATACAATGCACGAGAGACGGATTGACTTAAATTTTAGAGCATTTTATCTTGGAAAGTTCATTATTTGAGAGCTAACGTACAAGAAAAAACGAGTTTAACGACAAGCCAGACGAGCGAGACTGCGATCAGAAGGTGGTCATGTGCGGAGGAAGAATTAGCGAACAACCGCCGAAGTCAGAAACGTCACGAAAAGTCATAGCGAACGGCCAGCAGCGTTGGGCCTGTGGTCAAGTCCCGTGCGGCAGTTTCAAACAGCGGCCACTCTCAACAACGGTACTCGCTGCATGATGTAAATGAGCCGCTATCTTCGCGTAAATGGCAAGCATAAAATGACAGAACAGCGGCACGGCTGTTTGGAATGCTCACGGAATCCGTTCGCAACCAACACGTTGCGAGAATCTCGGTGCAACGATCTCTCCCGAATATGAAGTTGTTGCAATGCACGGAAAACGTAGGTTCTAGTAGCAAGATCATCACGATAGAAGCGATGATAGTAGGACCTGCATTCGCAAATCAATTTCCAAACCAACCGCGAAAACACGATGAACGTGTTAAAGAGCGTCGGTTAAAGTTGATTCACGAAGAGATGTATCTCTAAGGTCATGGAAACGCAGAATACTAAGCTATCTAACCTATTTCTCATCATTTAAAAGGAGGTCTAACTGTTGTAACTGTCAGCCGTAATTGGAGTTGGCAAAATTTAAACTCCGTCTCATTTTAGTTCACAGTTCAGCTAATAGGCGATATTTTCAGCATTACTTTTCAGTAATGCTGAAATAAAAAAACTCAGTAAACATAACACTAGAAGCGAGACGTAAGTGCGTCAAATAAACAGAAACATCTTACGTATCGAACAAATTCGTTTCATCACTATCGACAATTACAATGACACCACGCGACGCTACTCAGCCGTAAGATGGCGTAAGTTTTAATAGGGCGATGGAGACGCCTTGAAAGAGATGGAGGCGAGAACAAAAGAAACTGCAATGATGGCGAAGAGACTCTGCAGTGCCAATACAGAACAGGAAAAGCCTAATTATTGGTCGGATAGCGAGCACCGGCAAACGTCGTCTGTGTAGCTGATGCAGAGGACGAAGCCTGTCTCTCTCGCGGGTGCCCCATTTGTATGTTGCAGGAGATGGCTCAGACAATGACAAACACAAAAAGTGGCGACGAATGATCCAACACGGCTATGTACTAGTTCGGTATTCGACATATTTTCAAGCAAAATGGTAGGAAATGTTCAGTTTTCAACTTAATGGAAGCAGCACATGGCTTGAATGATGTGAAAAAAATTAGCTTCCGATAACAAAGCCATTAATATCAAAGCATATCTTTGTTAAGGAACAAACAGCACCGAGAAGAGCTTATCGTCTTACAAGAGCTACCACACCAAATTGTTGACATACGATAAGACTTAACGATAGGAACCGTAACAATGAACGTGTGACGACAGTTTGTACGTAGCTTCTGAGGAAGAACTTCTTGCGCAATATACATGCATTTTGAATCAAATTTTTCTACCGTCTGATGAATTGATTAAGATTAGAAACTCGGTTTGGGTATATCAACGAAGCTCAACCTGGTACCAAACTCTCAAAGCAGACGAAGAGAGAGCCTAGCGTAATCCGCAAGCAGCCCCTGGCTTACGAAGTCTGCTCCCAATGAGGTTTTGAGCCTCATGAGAAGGTCAACAGAAAGCATAAGGAAAACTAGAATTTTCAACTACTACAAATAAAGTAACAATTCTAACAAGACAACTGAAAATAACGCAAGGGTAATTTGCTTGAAATAGAGCAATTGAACGATCATGGGGAATTAGTCACGAGTATTTAAAAGAGCTCTCCGATTTTCAAGTTAACAAAATCTAAAATTAGACGACTCGGCTACAATTATTTTTTGCTAAATTGAAGTCTCCGAGAAAGCGCGTAGTGTATAGAGAGGAGCGATATTTTAACAAATAAATGGTGTATAACTTAAATAACAATTTGTTATTTGTTATAATAACTTGAAGAACAATTTGTTTCGTGTATATATAAATTGGAGTATCTATGTTATCATTATGAGAATTAGCGCTCTTCATGAGAAGGGTCCGAGGTCCCGAACTGAAGGTAAGGAAGGCCTTCTTTTTCGTTGAAACAGAATAGTTTTTTCTCACGAGCCGTCTTATTTAGGTTCACTGCTGTCCTTTTCAAGCACATATTACTTTCTACAACAACTTTTATCAGGTTTTATACACTTATTTCAACCTTACAGTTCCGAAGCACAGGGTGTGCGAGACGCCCCTTGTGCACAGATTCCTCGTTCAGTAAATTCCATTCTAAACGGTGCCTTTATCCTCTCATCTTGGGAACACATTGTTGTGGAAGACTGGGCTCAAACTAAATCTAACTTTGATCTAATCTGTACATAAATTGGATATTAATACACAAAACAAGTAATGCTTCCTTTCTGCTTTTAAAAGTGGCATGCGTGATGACCCAATCGCCGCTCAAATTGTCTCCATGTGAGCAAGATTTCACGTAGTATTCATTACTCAACAAAAATAATTAACGCCAACAATTTCTATAAA